>CBVK0104294815.1:0-29328 GCA_900067695.1 Picea abies
GGATTGTGGGAATTCTAAGGCCATGGAGTGCAAAGGTGATTTGAAGAGAAAATTTCAGCAAAACATAATTATAAAAGTGAAGTAAAACAAGTGAATGGTGGATTACATATTAGTGCCTAGTCCATTGGGCACATGGGATCATAATAAAGCTCACATGGGAGGCATTCCTAAAAGTGGAAAGAGAAAACAAAGGATAAAGAGTACAAATAATGTTGCATCTCTCCTTGCTACCCTATATTGCATAAAATAATATAAGGATGTCATAAAGGTAGATAGTGTCCAATATCCATGAAGGTTATTTCTATTAGGAGTAATATATAGATACACTTATCCTAAATAGAGACTGATGTGCTCTATAGACAATACACCATTGACATCAACAACAACAAAAATGAAATGTATATACCAAATGTCTAAGATATTTTCAATGATAAAGGATATAACAATAATAACATGGAAATAACCTCACCCACAAGATAATTATTGATTTCTCCAAGCACATCCAATATATTTATCATTAATATCCAAGGGATAAAAGTCTCATGAATCTAACATACAAAATGAAGAGTGAGAAAATTTCTTATATAGATTTCAACTTAACTCTCTCACAAATAAAATAATATTTTCCTTTATTCTAGAAAATGTTGGAAAATATTATAATACTCTCCTAAGTCGGTGAATTACACCAAAAATGCCCATACAAAAGATAAAATAAAATATTAGATGAATTTGGTGCCACGTGTCATCTTCCTCAACAATCTATCTCATTCAAAACACATTCAATGAGATACTTGTCCTCACCATGAGATAGGGCTCTCTCAAAAGAATAACCACCTCAAAAATATTAATAAAATTTGGAGTCAAAGATGTAGGGTGAATTTCCAAAAATAGGTGAAAATGCCATGTTAACAACTCAAATAATGGGGAATTCTCCAATATAACCCTACAAGTGCCAAGTGTCATAGTTAGAAGGCTTCTTCTAGAAGCCTTTTGACCAAAAATCAATAAAATGTCTCCTCTAGCAAGTGCACCCTTGGTACTTGTGCCTTGTGGACCACTTTGACTAGAATAAAACAATAGAGTTGTGCTTTGGGTCCACATTAAAACCTTCAACATGCACAAATTCACCCTAGAAGAGAGAGATAGAGAACCTTTGAAATATGTGCAAATAGACCAAGTCAATAATAAATAAGCCACTCTAGAAAATGCACCCTTAAAAATTGTACAACAGGTCCACTTTAAGTCCTCCTTATCTTCTTAGTAACTGTGCAACTGGGCATACTTTGACCAAGTCAAATTGATTACAAGTCACTTGCAAATATGTGCAAGGTGTGAAAATTCTATTGCAAAGTGTTAGTGGGACCTCATAGTGGAGCACACCAACTAGTTTCCTAGGGAGGTGTGTATACATGTGTAAATGGATGTGATGGAAGGCAAGGGCAAGTCAATGAGGTGGATAAACACTAGGGTGCATGCATGGTTAGCCCCTAGTCAACTCAAAGGTCAAAGAACCTCCTCAATAAGTGTGTAATTATATAAGGACATGACATGAGTGAGTTGGCAAGTGTGAACAAGGTCAAATCGAGGGTAGGATTGGTTTTTTTTGTGAGTTTCCTCAACATGTGTGCCAAAGGGGAAGCAATAATATAAGTTATGTACCACATGGACATAAAGTTGTGTTCCCTAGTTATAAACCAACAATAATACTTAGGGATTAAATCTTAATAAAGAATTATAACATTTAAGCATTAAGAGGCTACTATTTTGGCATCTCTTAAGATTTTAGGATTTTAATTAAAATATCTCAAATCAGTTAGGTGTGTTCACAATTGGGAATGATGTGAAAAATGAAAATATAACAAATGAGGGGTTATTATGAGATAAGACTGAGGGAAATTTAAAGGAATTCTTCCATGCACCTCCTAGGAGATGGGATGAAGTGAAATTTGAGGGTTTTAGCTAGGTACAAGGTAGAGTTGTGATGTGATACACAAACTATCTAAGAAATTAATGAAGTGTGACGAAATGTGAGGATGAAGTGGGTTTCACCTAGGTACAAAATGAATATGTGTCAACATAAAAAAATCACCGAGGTGAAATGATGAGATGTGATGAAATATGAATGAAACTAGGAAAATACACCACCATGCTAGAGGACATGAACCAAGTTACCAACCATGCAACACAAAGCGAAAGTGAGAAGAAAATGACCAAGTGATCTCCATGGTGCACTACTAAAATAAACTCCTACCAACATTCCAACCTTTTGGAAGGTTAGAAATATCATACCACATGCAAAAATATGACTCATGTGATAAAAATTCACATGTACAACCCCATGCAATATGACTCATGTGATCAAAAATCACATGTGCATCCACATGCAATATATGTGGTAACACTACCTACACCAATTCATTCCTATAGTGAGTGTTGAATTTAATTTCCCTAGGCCCTCCCATTAAGGAGTCAAGCCCAATCTAGGTCCATGTAGAAAAATGGGATAGTAGACATGATTTCCACACACAAACCAAAATTCTATTGATTGTTCTATTTAACCAATGTAATAGTACACATACAAATACATCCATCTTTACTTTAAAATAGACACAATATCTTAACACATTAACAACATGTTGAGAGAATATCTCAACCACGCACCAAAATAGGAGTCAACTAGTTGGAAAAGGCGTTGTGTAATTGTTCTACATTTTGGCCCTTTTCGTCAAAATCCGATGACATAAATTTTCATGAAATCACAATTTTTTGTTGTTTAAATTGCATTTCTGAATACATAAATGGATTCAACCTGCTAAAAACCCCCTAGAACACTTAGATTATACATAATTAACCACTCAAATATGTAGATCCAACAATTTCTCTCCGAGCAAAATTAAACACAAAATATCCCCCAAAAAACAAAATGTAAAAAAATTAGACTACAACATTGAGAAAAATCTCCACTAAATTTAACAACCTCCTAAAACTTAGAATAAAACTACTCACATAAACTACTTTATAATAATTAATAATAATAGCAATCATATCTTTTAATATAATCAAATATCATGCATTAATTTTCTCTCTAAAACTAATTTCATAAATATCTTAATTTTCTCTTTAACATTAATTTCATAAATATCTCAATTTTCTCCTTAACATTAATTTCATAAATATCTTTTTTGTAATATATTTTTTAATAAGAAAGTCAAATATGGTGTATACTTCAAAATTAATTGCAGGTAGCCTACTTCATTCTATATTAACATTAATTTCATAAACATCTTTTGGATAACAAAGTCAAGTATAATGTAGACTTGAAAATAAATGGCAGGCAACCCACTTCAGTGTATATGAAAGAGAAATTATGATTGTGAACACGACAACATTGGAATCTTCAACCTATTTGTCTGTTAACAGATCTTCGTTGGGACAGTTTTCGCAAATGTTTTGAATTGCAAAAACATTGTCATGTCTTGTATGTTTGGGATTGCAGTGCCCCAAAATAGGAACCTACATCGATGACACTTGTGCCAAAGAATAACATATACTGATGGAACCTGGGCAAGTTACTCATAAAAATGACCATAAACATGTCTAAAATGTTGAATTATAAAGCTGTCCAAAATATACCCCTGTCAAGAAATGAACATATATGTTCCAGTAATGAAATATCATCATAAAAGCTAGAAGTCGTATTTTGTTTTAATGAGAGGCAGTTTGTCTATGCTCACTTCCTGTGACCTTGTTACCTTCATGACTTCTATGCTTTGATCCCCAAGTGATTTGTTTGTTTTGCTAAAAAAACTCTCTATAATGTAAAGCAAAATTAGAGTATGTGTACAAAGTTAGAGTATAATCATCAAACACTATTTACATAATTTAGAATAACTCTGTGCATCAGCAAACAAACATGTAGGCAGCCATGGTCACATAGGAAGAATCACCCAAAAATAATCATTATTTTAAAGAACATGGTATGATATGATAAGATTTGTAATGTGTATAAAATATAATAATGAAAGAGAAAGACAATGATACATGTTCTCAAAACATATGTGAAAACTAGTTCATCCTTCAACAATGTATTTATTCTTGTCTCATCAAATACCCATCATTAATACCCATCATTGTTGATTTAATTATCAAATACTTATATGGAAAAAAAATATGAATGAAAATGAAAGTGAAAATAAGAATTAGAAATAACTAGGAAAATGGAAATATGAAAGCATTTGGTCCTCATCAAACTAAACTTTTTAACCATGTCACAACATCATTCTAATTATGATCTCTTCATATATCAACCATGAAATTCCATGCCCTTTAATATCAATCTAGCAGGAGAGGTACAAAATGAATGATATTTTGAAATGATAAATGGAATTTGGGAGAAGGGAATAATTAATGAAAAGTGAAAATATGAGGGGTTGGTTATGTATATATAAAATTAAATATGTATTATTTTCTTTTAAAAAATAAAAAAGTTATTTTAAAATTCTAAAATCATTTCATTATTTAAAATCTATAAATTGTCTTTAAATTTTATATATATATATATATATATATATATATATATATATTAATTTTTAATAGCTAAATGTATTGGAGGGACTAAACACAATCATAAAATGTAAGTGCTTTCAACTTAGCATGCCATCAACTAATAAATGACATAATCAATAATCAGTGAGCCTCTATTGAATGTATAGTGAGGATCGAACTGGGAAAAAAAGATTATATCATTTTCAAAATCAACACCTCATCATAATCTTGTAGCTTAATAAAAATCTGTAACGAATTGAAATTCAAGTTGAGGTAATTTCAAAAGTTTTTATGTGTAGTAAAAAACTCACATGTAGTCAACACTTCCCATTTCTTCAATGCATTTATCAACAAAAATAATTGATTATCACTTTGCGCGAAGGAACCACATGAATATGCCAAATAAACCATATAACAACCACTTCCAAAATAGACTTTCCACCTTTTCCTTCCATTCTATTCATATTCAAATTCGAACTAAAAGTGTCATTCAATCTTTTCTAGGGAAGAACGATTCAAAGGGTGTTAAAGTTACCAAACCCAAAACCCACTTACAGTTCCAAAACAAATTTTGGCCATGAGGAAGTGTAGAGACTAGGGTTAAATATGAAGGATTACTCGGCCTTTTCACATATTGGTTCAAAATCGGATTGTGCAAACATCATTTTTTTGTACAAATATATCCTTAGCTAGATATCAAAACTTCAGGAAAGAGGGATGCAAAAATAAATTGGACAGAAGTTCGAAATAACCCATAACTCTATTTCCAAACAAAGGGTAAAATAATGCAGGGTTCTTTCATAAGTATATGATTGCTAAGGGTGGCGAGATGATTTAATATATTAACATAAGAAAGGTATGAGACTGTGCATAACAAAACATGGATTTCAAACCAACCATTCATGAACATGTATTGCAACAGAGCAACCATTACAATCCATCAAGTTTTTATCATCATTTAAAAAAAAAATGAAGCAGCAAAATAACTAATGAGAGTGCATTGATACATTCATTTTTTGAAAAAAAGAAAATTACATAACCAAACCAACAAAAAAAAACAACAAATTCATTCACCATTACACAGAGCTATATCAAAATTATTACTACAAATCTATAATGAATTTGATAAGAATAGATATAGGTTTCTTATTTGTTACATCTCTCTTTTCAATAATTAAATTTTTAGATTGGATGTAAAAAGAAACACTCTGGAATATGAAGGATTCATCTTCATAAAAAATGTCGGTCTCATCTATTTCCATTATGGAACTATGGTGCATTGTGTTTGCGGGTTGATCAACATTGCAGAATACGTTATCCACGACAGTCTCAAGTTGCATGTTCTCACTTTCAATTTCGAGCTCTTTCTCTTTCCCTACAACTTTTTTTCTCTTCTTCGTCACGGGAAGCTTGTGAGAACTATCAATTTTTCCGTGAGGAGGGTTCTTATCTCCTCTTCCATTTGAAGAATTATGGATTTCTTTCTTACTGGGGTGGGTCATTGGAGCGATGCTCTATGTTCATGTGGAAACCCTAATAAGAAACATGTGTTCATGCATTCAATGCATGAGGTTCACGTTGCCCCAACATTCACTTCCATTTCCACATTGCAATTCGACTAATCCGCCCAATCCAATAGTAGAGCAACATATCATGCCATGTATGCAAAATTTCGCGTACTTTCATTACTATATCACCATCGTTTAAATTCCCTCGAAATAACAATCCATTCAATATGTCGAATAAACCCATATTTATTGCCAAACTTTATATCACGATGGTATATAATCAACATACCAATTTATTCAAACAAGATTCGAGTAATATCACAGACCACACGGAATTAATATGAGGAATTTGTAATATGCCACATCCATCATGTTGAACCACAAGTTCGACCTTTTTAATCATATCATCTTCAACATACATATGTAAATCCAAAAGCTAACATAACATATACAAGATTGTATTGTGATGTTGAATAGACTTCATGTTAGTTTGTTGTGATGAACAAAATTTTATACCTCTTGCAATTATTGTATATGAGAGATTCATCATATACCAATATTTTAATAATGAAACAAAACAACAATCTTTGTGTAACATAATGTGACATGGGGGATAATCCAAGACAAAACCTTTTACTTAATCAACCATCACCTCCAGAAATTAATTAACACAAGTGACTGATGCATCAAATATCTTAAGGACACTGATATAGGCAATAAAAGGTCATTCTTTGGAGAGGAAATGAATGTCGATTTATCTTTTTAACTATGAAGTCCCACCTATAGTTAAGTATTTATAGTTTTTAGATAATTAATAATAAAAATTATCAATGCCTTGCAACCATTTGCAAGTAGATGGCTAGTTGATGATTTTATGAGTCAACACAGACTTTTGTGATAAAGGAACCTATGAGCCAAAACCAGAGCTAAATCTAAATTAATGCAAGTAGCCATGAGCAAAGAGCCAGATTTAGTGAGTTATTTTCAGAAGCCAGAGTCAGAACCATGTTCCGGAGAAACAAACATAAGTACATTGATCTAGATTGGTTTTCCTTGAGTTTATGAAAGTTCAAGAAGGAGATCAAATCTATATCCAAGATCCAAGATACTAGATGAAGTTATAGAATGATCACAACCAAAATGGGAATCAAGAAAATTTCAGCAAGGTGGAAGAGTGAGGAAGCCTTGTCATCACTAAGTTGTTGAATAAACTGTGAAAAACAATTCAACAAGGTGGAAGAGTGAGAAAGAGTTATCGTCAATAAGTTGTTGAAATATTTATACTTTTGGAGGTCCAAAAGTTCTTCAGTGGGAAGGTATGATATAGGAGGATCCAAAACACTCATAGAGGTCCAGGAGGATCCAAAAATGATCAAAATTTGATCATCTCAAATGCTCTTAAAAACTACTTCATTGTGTAAAGCTCGACGACAGATTTCCAACGATGCAAAAATCTCCTCAAACAAAGTTCATATGAGAGAGTTATGGCCCCTCAAAGTTTTGGTGAAAAAGGTCAAAAATTCAAAGGGGGTGCCACATGGCACCACTAGAATGGTGACACATGGCACATCCGTACATGTCATGACGTAGAAACCCCACATGGAACCATGTGGAAGGTAGTTGATGATGTGGCATGTTGAGTTGACAAGGTGACATGGAAATTCTACAGTCCAGGTGGACCAATCAGATCTCGACACGTGGCATATGTGGACCAATGAGAAACCACCACGTGGAAGTCTCCCATTGACCTAATATGGCAGAGGTCGAATAAAATTTTGTTAGAGCCCAAAGGATCAAACCTGGGTCTCTCACCTAACATCCCAACAACTTACCATTACACCCACGGTATGTGATTTAACTGTATATGGTTTCATTGCTATTTAAGGTTTGGTTTAAGTTTAAATGGAGGGAATATAGGACCAAGGGAATAACCCATGATGCTATGGATATATGTATTGAATATTAAACCCCAAAATTCATGGGCATTCCAAACTAAATGTTATACATAGCATATGACATTACAACAAAGTGCCAAAAGGGGGAGAGGTCCGCAGGGGTCAAATCTGTGACCTTCTACCACACATACCCAACCTTTAACCAATGCACCAATGACACCACATGTTGCGGAGCTTCCCACAGGGACAGTTTTAACCTTGATGTCACAGTTAACTAGAGGTTCAGACCACGGTTGGGTCCACACTCTATTTAGATCAGGCATGAATCCCGAGGTAGATAAAAGAGTGCATAAATTTTTGTACAGGGTACATATAGTCTATTAGGATGTGTGCCAATGAGTGGAAATATGATGGGGTTGTATTGTTTTGCGTGCCATTGAGCACCATGTATAAACATAGCCTTGTTTATACTCATTTTTCTCATTTTTCGAGAGGAGCATGATGGTGATGTTATTTTTGTGCTAAGATGTTGTCTATGAAAATCTTAGTTCATATTGCCACGTATGCGAGCCATAGTGCATCGTTTGACATGTAAAGAGGGTCTTATTGAGCCAGTTCATAATGTGGTAGAGTATATACTCATTTTTCTCAGAATTTTGAGATGAATTCATTGGTAACCTCTGTTTCTGAGGTTGAGCAACATAATTTAAGAGTGACTTCAACATTGGCTTTTGTAAGTCCATTTTTATTGTAATTTTGACATTTGATATTAATTAAGAGTAGTCTCACTATTAAAGGGGACTTGGAAATGTATCCTAGGACAGGTGAACTTCATCATCAAATCTTTTTTTATTGAGTTCTTTTATTTTCTGTTGTGTTATCTTACTTATTCTGCAAATTATCATCATTTTAAGAAGTTTTGGCAAAGAAAAAGATTCACAAGTGTTCTGCAAAGTTGTCAATACGATCATGAAATATTTTGAATCAAGTTAGTTGTTATCTTGTGTGTTTTAAAGAATAATTTAGCATCTAAGGGTTTTCAAATCACCACTCCAATAGAACAAATTGCTATGTAGCTTAGGTAGTTTTCTTTAATTTCCCATTGTGTGATTTAATTATGTGTGTTGTTAATTATTTGTTGAGTGATTCAATTAATTCATGTTGTTAATTATTCAGGAGGCATTGTATGTATTCAATATTGCAATTGATTATTCACATAGGATTGTCTTTCATTATGTGCTTAACGCGATGATTGCAATTGTTGTTCAGAGTAATGACTGGTATCATCTTGGCAAGGATTAGGCTCTAATTTTGAGGACATAGTTAATTTATTTTCCAACAAGTAGTAATCACTTTCCTTTTAGCATGTGTGATTTATTTCCAACAAGCGTGGTGTGAATTTCAATTTCTGCAAGAGTAATTTAGAGTTTCAATAAGCGTGGTGTGAATTTCAATTTCTGCAAGAGTAATTTAGAGTTTCAATTATGCAATTAGTTTTACTGCAAATAGCTGGGGTTTCTTCGAGAAACAGTTGAGTCATATTCCTGATACCTACAACTGGTGTAAATTTCCTCTTGTACCATAGTAGTTAGCATATTTACTTTTCTGCAAACGTGACATTTACTTTCCTGCCTTTGAGTTTACTTTCTTGCAAGTGTGATATTTCAATTCCTACAAGTGTGATTTACTTTCCACAGTTTGTAGAACCTTTCCAGAGCTTGAGAATTGTCTATACTTTGAACATAAATGTAATAATTGATACTATGACTACAACAAGTAGAAATAATATTTGTTCCTGCATATACATTGCATGACAGTTCGCAAGTTCTATATGAGCCCCAGATTGATAATTAAATGCACAATCATTTTGGTTGTATTTCTGAGAAATTAGAAAGGTGATTAAAAAGATTCATCAAGAAGCTATTGATGAAGTAATAAAATTCATGTCCCGTGACTTCATTGATGATCTTGTCAACAAATGGCATTAGGAATGGATCAATTACTGTGAGTTTGTTTAGTCCTCAGAAGTTGACACATATTCTCAATTTCTTTGGGTCATGCTTCTAGGGTTGCACGACCATCGGACTTGCCCATTCCAATTTGTCAATTGGATATATAATGCCAACAACTAACATTGCTTTGATTTCCTTTTGTACAATGGGCTTGTATTTATGTGCTAACTTATATGACCATTTTTTAATAGGTTTGGCGCTAGGGATGAGGTCGATTTTCATCTCACCCATCTCTTGTACCAATCCTTTCAGGTCTTTGTAGTCCCGTGCAAAGACATCCTGGTATTATTTCAATAAATCAACTATTTCCATGGTTTGCTCATCAAACCAATAGTCACCTATTCTAGCCATTTTTGGTCGACCATCTATTGAGATGTTGAACTTTTTGGTTTTGATTTCTGCATCCATTGATTCACGTGCTTTTGACTCATCCAATTGACATTCTCCTTATACGAATTTATTATAGATTGATGGGAAGTTAGGCTTTTCTTTATCTTATTTTTCTTCTTTCTCTTCCTTGGTCACGTAGTAGATTGTTTTTACATAGTTTTGTACTCTTGGATGGTTTTTCTTCCATCAAAAACTCTACCCTGGAAAAATTATGTTTTCCATATCTATTTAATGAGCTATGAAGTTGTATGGATTGTGTGTTGATACTAAGTTACAAGTTGAAGTCGATCCCATATCGACTTTAGCTTTTCCTTTTTTTTGAATATCCTTGGGACTTGGTTTTTCCAAAAAAATTTAGATTTCTCTTGTTGCCTCTTGCTACAATGCTTCTCCGGGTCTGAATTCAAAGTCTTTAAGGAAGTTTTTTTTTTATTTTGTTCCAGTCAAATGTGTGTCCACATGCTTCTTAAATTTTATACCACTTATGTGGTATATCATCTAGTGTGTTTGGGAACATATGTGGCCACACTGTCTCGTCCCAGTAGCTTGCTTTCCTCCATTCTTTCTCACATTGATGTATGCGAGTGACTAGGTCAAATCCAGGTTTAAAAATAAAGATATCAATATTTGTTGATAGTTTTTTCCCTACAAATATTTCCACAAAATATAGGGTGGCAGTATTCCACGTCTAGAGTCGAGGCGCATGTGTCTCTCACCATCAAGATGCTTGGCCCGTGAAGGATTCAACTAATCTTTGCAACCTCCTCTGCTCTTTAGCTGACTTTGAAACCTTGTCGACATGCATTGATGAAGAGTTCCTTTCACTGAACCGCAGGGGTTGCCTTGTCTGTGTATGAGTCGAGATTAGTGTTTTTGTTTGCTTTAACATTATTTCGACCATGATATGTACTGCTTGTACTGAGAAGCATGATTTGGGATGCTTTATTGGTATCGATTCTATTGACCAACACTCTTTGTCTTGTGTTTCATAATTTTTCATTTATCAATGGTATAGCTCCGTATCCGAATTTTGACCCATTGGCAATGGATACTCGACTAGAATTTCTCCTTCACTATTCGACTCGACATCGTCCTTTTGATCATTCATTACTTGTTATAGTTGTCAGGATTTGTGAGCTTTGTCCCATGCCTGGACCCAAGGTTTTCCTTCCTTTGGGACCAATGGGATTATCATTTTTCTACCAATACCTTCAATTTGATTATGTCCCTTTTGAGGGAGATTTTGGCTCTCATGTTTCGACCCCAAGGTCATTCGACTAGTGCAGGGTAGGAAATAATTCCTTCGACCAGATTGATAACTTCGAAGTTTACTCTCATCGATATTCCCATTATGGATGTTATTACACTTTTAAGCATTCCAATTGGTTCAATGAACCTTTGATTTGCTAGATTTAGAAAGTTCATTGTTGGCTGAAGTAGGGGTTTCCCGAGTTGAATCCATGTTTCTCTTGGGAGGATATTAACTTGGGACCCAGAGTCGAATACGACTTGTTTGATTATATGTCCATCGATTTCGAGGTCAAATTATGGGTAAAATTCATTTTTGTTTCATTCCTAAAAAAATTGTCAAAGACTCTTCACCAGTCTTTGTTCTCCATTATATTCTCTCAGAATGCCTAGTAGGTCAATCAAGCGATAGACCGATTGTTTTTCTTTCAATAATTGCATAAATTCATCTAATGTAGTGCCTGGGACATTTGCATGTCCTCCCTTATTTTTTTTATCCAGGTCAATGTTTCTAAAAATTTTCATTCCTTCCCACATCAGTTTTTCTTTGTGTTCTGGTTCAGGATATGTGTTTCAGCCTCCCCTCTGTTGACTTAGTGGTTCTGGATAAATGTCTTTGCCAACTCTCAAGTGTGTTAATATGTGGAGGTTCTTTGAATTCAAAATATCCTGTTTTGAAAATTTATGAAAGAGAATTACATTACTTTTATTCATTACTTTGTCTTTCACGATTGGACAATCTTCGAGGGACTGGTCTCCCATTTCATAGATGTTACAGAACTTGAGATCAGTTATGTCTTTGATTGGGAAGTTTGGATTGATGTGGTCATCCTTCCAACAATTGAAACAACAGTAATTTCCCCAACCACATCCTTTTCCGAAATTTCATCCTCCTCCTCTTCCTTGGCCTTGATATCCTCCACGACCTTGACCTTTATAGTTGTTTCCATTACCTTGGTCGATGTTCTAGTTGACCATCTATGTATGGTATATTGAGTGAATTTTTTTTCGATTCTTCCCATTCAATTGACATTCTTGTGTTGAGTGATTGTTTTCTTCTCATATGTGGCACCACTTTGGTCACATATTCTCAAGTTGTGTGGGAAGTCCCTTGTAGCATGATTTGTTACACCTTCGCATATATCACAGAATGTTTCGATCTGAATTTGAAGGAATTCGAGATCCAGTGCATTGTTGAATTTGAAATAATATTTTGTATGACCTTCGCTAGAGCATATTTGCACCATAGTTCATGGCGTGAAATTGACAAATTTTTGAATGATTGTTGCAATTCTATAGGCTTTTCTTCCAATGTTTTCTCAATCATGGATGAAGTCAACACACCTTCATCGTCCATTTCAATTCGATGGGATTTTTTCAATACTTCTTCACATGTATGAAGATCATACATACATAATGGAAGTCTAATATTTTTCAATAGGCCTACCACATACCATTGTACAAACAATTTTTATTCAATTGCATAAGGGATTTGACTTAACAAATATTTAAACCTTTTATCGTATTCACGAACAATTTCATCCAGATTTTGCTTGATTTCTTTCAATTTTGGTGTCACCAGGTGGATGATGTCTTGCGTTTTAAAGAATGTGAGGAAATTTTTCTTTATATATAATTTCAAGAGTTGTTGATTGTCTGTGTAATTCATAATGTAGGTGAGATCTCTAGCTCGAAGTGCGGCACCGAATTGTGCCAAGATCGGTCTCGGCATTCCTGCTGAACCGCTCTTCCGATCTCACTCTTTGTGTTCTGGTTCAGGATATGTGTTTCAGCCTCCCCTCTGTTGACTTAGTGGTTCTGGATAAATGTCTTTGCCAACTCTCAAGTGTGTTAATATGTGGAGGTTCTTTGAATTCAAAATATCCTGTTTTGAAAATTTATGAAAGAGAATTACATTACTTTTATTCATTACTTTGTCTTTCACGATTGGACAATCTTCGAGGGACTGGTCTCCCATTTCATAGATGTTACAGAACTTGAGATCAGTTATGTCTTTGATTGGGAAGTTTGGATTGATGTGGTCATCCTTCCAACAATTGAAACAACAGTAATTTCCCCAACCACATCCTTTTCCGAAATTTCATCCTCCTCCTCTTCCTTGGCCTTGATATCCTCCACGACCTTGACCTTTATAGTTGTTTCCATTACCTTGGTCGATGTTCTAGTTGACCATCTATGTATGGTATATTGAGTGAATTTTTTTTCGATTCTTCCCATTCAATTGACATTCTTGTGTTGAGTGATTGTTTTCTTCTCATATGTGGCACCACTTTGGTCACATATTCTCAAGTTGTGTGGGAAGTCCCTTGTAGCATGATTTGTTACACCTTCGCATATATCACAGAATGTTTCGATCTGAATTTGAAGGAATTCGAGATCCAGTGCATTGTTGAATTTGAAATAATATTTTGTATGACCTTCGCTAGAGCATATTTGCACCATAGTTCATGGCGTGAAATTGACAAATTTTTGAATGATTGTTGCAATTCTATAGGCTTTTCTTCCAATGTTTTCTCAATCATGGATGAAGTCAACACACCTTCATCGTCCATTTCAATTCGATGGGATTTTTTCAATACTTCTTCACATGTATGAAGATCATACATACATAATGGAAGTCTAATATTTTTCAATAGGCCTACCACATACCATTGTACAAACAATTTTTATTCAATTGCATAAGGGATTTGACTTAACAAATATTTAAACCTTTTATCGTATTCACGAACAATTTCATCCAGATTTTGCTTGATTTCTTTCAATTTTGGTGTCACCAGGTGGATGATGTCTTGCGTTTTAAAGAATGTGAGGAAATTTTTCTTTATATATAATTTCAAGAGTTGTTGATTGTCTGTGTAATTCATAATGTAGGTGAGATCTCTAGCTCGAAGTGCGGCACCGAATTGTGCCATTTGTTTGTCCTCATAAGTTGTGTCGGTTGCATCCTAGAATTTCTTGCAAATGAACCAATGTCGTTTGGGATCTTCATCTCCTTCATAGATCGAGATGTGATTGAGACCCATTGTTATTTTCTTGGATTTTGAAAAGGTTGGAACTATTGCAAGAGTTTGTGTCGAAGTCAATTCAGAAGTCAAATTGCGTTCTTGAGTCAAAATCTGAATATTCGACTCAACTGATATGATATATTGTTGGTCTTTAGTCGGGATGTATTCAATCACTAACTGCATTTGTTCGTTGCTTGGGATTGAAGCATCTGTTTGAAAATATTTGTCTATATACTCAACAAATCGTCCTATGAAGGGTCGTGTTGATTCATTGTCAATGTATGTTGAGTTAAAAACTTCCAAAAGTAGGCTAAGTAGGGGGTGGATTCCATGAGATCTCTTATATGGAGTATATCTTCTGGTTGATTTTTGTAGATTTTAACCTTGCACGATATTTTACTACAAAAAGATTTTCAATAAGAGAACATAAAATATACAATGGAAAATACACACATTACACAAAGATTTTTCCCCTAGAAACCCAAATCGGGAACACCAACATATTCTATATTCATTCATAGTGATACATTGTTTACAATACAATATACATACAGGAACCAACGACATCCAAAACCCTAACCCAATGACTTGGATTAGTCAACAACCCTAATTGCTTAACTGGAAATAGAAAACCATCGACAAAAACCATGTGCCGAAAAACCGCCCAACAATGGACACAAAAATCTAGGTGAAATGAAAAATGAGGAAAAAATGCAACACGTTTCTCGAGGCAAAAAAAAATTCCTCAAACCCCCATGCCTGCCTGACACAACGTAGCAGATGCTAGAGCTATTCGTGCAAATAATATAACACATAACCAACATTCTCCCACTTGTTGTTTTCTTTGCATACAAGGGGTTACAGGGTTACATAGTTAACAATCCAGGGAAGCAATGCCCATGGATCCTCTACACCAAGAGAACTTCTCAGTGCTCACAATTTTTTCTAATGAATCTACAACATTATTCAAAGTATCCAACTACATAAATAACACTTTCTTTTCTTCAACCATGTCTCTCACAAAGTGATATTGAATATCTATATGCTTTGTCTTTGAATGATAAGACAAGTTATTCTCTAGAAAAATTGCACTCTAACTGTCACAATCTATCCTTACAACTTGTTTTACCAACCCAATACCCGAACACAATATTTGTAACCATACTACTTCCTTACTTGCATGAGTGCCTGCCATGTATTCAACTTATGTAGTTGAATGTGCCAATACATACTGTCTTTTTCTCATCCAACTAATTTCTCCTCCAAACTGGTTAAACACATACCCACTTGTATATCTCCTACGATCCAGATCTCCATCCTAGTCTACATCCACAAAGCCATGTATGCCCAACACTCTTTCCAATCCTGGTCTTCCTTGGTAGCACAATCCATAGCTAGCAGTGCCACACAAATACTTGAAAATCCTTTTTACTGTTGTCCAATGCTCCTTCCATGGTTTTGACATATACCTACTCAAAATTCCCACTACATGTGCAATGTTTGGTCTAGTACAGACCATTGCATACATCAAACTGCCAATTGCACTCACATATGGAACACGAGACATGTCCTCCTCCTCTTCATGTGTCTTTGGACATTGATCCACAAATAACTTTACACCAACAAGAATAGGGACCTTGACCGGTTTACATTCTTGCATATTAAACCTATGCAATATTGTCTCAACATGTTTTCTCTAATTTAACCAGAGTTTCCTCTTTTTCCAATATCTTTTAATTTCCATGCCCAAAATGAAATTTGAAGCATCGATATCCTTCATGTCAAATTTAGAGGAAAACTGAGTTTTCACATTTTGGATAATCTCCTTGTTGTTTCCTATCAACAACATGTCATCCACATACAAGACCAACTAAATCAAATGATCACCAATTAATCTAAAATACACACATTGATCCTTTTTGCTTCTTGTGAATCCAAGTACCAACATATAAGTATCAAATTTTTGATACCACATCCCTGGTGATTGTTTTAAACCATACATGGAATTTTTCATCTTGCATACCAGCTCCTTCTTTCCCTTCACAACAAATCCTTTTGGCCGCTTCATATAGATTTATTCTTCCAAATCCCCGTGTAGGAATGTTGTATTCACATCCATCTGTTATACTTCAAAATAAAATGAAATAACAACATACAACATAAATCATATAGAAGTTAACTTGGAAACAAGAGAAAAAATCTCACCAAAATCAATTCCCTCAACCTGGGAATAACCCTTTGCTACTAACCGAGCTTTGTATTTCTCTACTTTGTCTTATGCATTCAAATTCTTTTTAAATACCCATTTGTCGCCAATGGGATTTCTTCCAGTCAACAACTCCAATGGATCCCAAGCCTCATTCTTATCCAAGTATACCATTTCTTCATCGATGGCCTTTTTCCAGAGCTTTCCATCCTCTAAATCCACTGCCTCCCTGACAGTTCTAGGATCATCATTAGTAATAAACAAAGAAAAATTTTGAACAAAAATCAGATGGAGTATATATTTCTGGTAACCTTCTTTCTCAAACCGATCTCCTCAATACTAGAGTATGAGGATCTTATTCTTCTAATTCATGTTCTTCTATAGAGTCTGATTCATCATCCTTTAAATCAAACTGTATTTTCTCTGGTTCCTCCTTACTTGGTAGGACTTCCTGTTTAACAACATCCTTAATTTCTCTAAATACCACATCTCAGATATACACAACCTTCTTAGTTTCAAGGTTCCAAAGATTATAACCTTTGAGACCATCTTTATACCCAATAAAGATACACTTTTCAACCTTATTATCTAGATTACTCATGTTTTCCTTTGGAACCCGAACATAGGCCAAAAAACCAAATCCCTTGAGATGTGTGAGAGAAGGTTTCTTACCACTCCATACCTCTTCTAGAGTCTTTTCATCCATTGCTTATGAGGGTGATGTGTTGACCAGGTAACATGCAATACACACTCCCTCTGCCTATAATTATTTCTGTAACCCGACACCACTGAGCATGCACCTTGATATTTCCATCAACATCATGTTCATCCTTTCTGCAAATCCATTCTACTGAGGTGTATATGGAGTAGTCTTCTGCCTTCCTATACCACACTTCTTAAAGAATTCTTCAAATTACCTCCCACATAATTCTCCGTCATTATCTGTCTTCAACACCTTAATTCTTTTCTCTGTTTGATTCTCAACAAAACCCTTAAATTCTTTAAACCTGTCAAAGTCTTTAGATTTCTTCCTGAGAAAATATATCCAAGTATTCCTCGAGAAGTCATCTATAAATGAGACATAGTACACATATTTTCCCAATGATGGAACCAACATAGGTCCAAACACATCATTGTGAACTAGCTGTAAAATTCCTTCTTCCCTCGTTGCACCAGAGGGAAATCTTACCTGATTCTACTTCCCATATACACAATGTTCATAGAAATCAAAATCAAGAGAGCAGTTAGACATACATTCAACCATACCTTTATTGTGGAGTAGTCGAAGACCCTTCTCTCGAATATGCCCAAGTCTTTGATGCCACAACATAACCTTTTCTCTAAAGACTGTAGGAGTTATTTCTTCTTCAACTCCAATATCATGAACAATGGAATGATTATACCCATGACTAATAGTGCTTCCTTGCATCTTATACATATTTCCAAACTGAACTCCCCTCAACAGCACCATTTCTCCTCGAACCATCCTGCGGGTTTCCTTTCCAAATATTGTTTTTATTCCTGCATCATCCATTTTGCTTACATAAACCAAATTTATGGCCAATCTTGGGATGCGCATAACACCAGTTAGTGTTATAATCCATCCATCTATGAGCCTCAACTTTGATTTTCCTCGATTTATGATTTTGGTTGTCGAGTCATCGCCTAGGAAAACATTACCTCCATCATACCTTTCATATTCACAGAACCACTCCTTGTGGGGAGTCATTTGAAAGGATGCACCCGAGTCAGCCAAACATGCCACATGATCTGCATGTGGGATTGAATAAGCCAAGTGCACATCCCCTCCTTCTTCCTTGGAGGTATTTTATTCTATAGAAGGAGATTTTTCAGATCCCTTCTTTTTCTCAACATTGGATCTACACTGCTTCTTGTAGTGCCCTTCTTTTCCACATATCCAAGATACCTTTACAAAATTTTGGGAAACTTTGATCTTCCCTTATTCTTAGATCTGCCACTTGAGGAATTAGATATATTTATTTCTTGGGAGCGTCCTCTTGCAAACAATTCATCTGTGCTCTATCCTTGCACGTTCTTCCATCTCATCTCCTCTGAAAACAAAGATGAAACCACTTCATCAAACTTCAAGGAAGTTGTATTACTACCTATGGCCACAACTAGACTATCCCACAAGTCTGGTAAAGAGCACGGTAAATTGATACACTTATCTTCATCTGAAATTTTAATCTCAACATATACTAACTGACTTACAACAATATTGAAGGCATTCATATGATCTGCCACATCCATCTCTCATACTTAGGTTATACATCTTCTTTCTCAGGAATAGTTTATTTACTAGGGACTTAGACTGATACAACTTCCCCAACTTATCACATAAATCTTTGGTTGTATCTTCCTTTAACAGATTCAGTAATATTGAATCTAAGAGACACAGTTGGATTGTGCTCTTCGCCTTTCGATCCAAATTTTTCCAGTCATCTGCTGAAGTTACTTTAGGTGCAGTACCTGGATCCAATGATCTTTGTCCACCAAAAAATCTTCCATCTTGAGCTTCCACCACTCAAAACTTTTCCCATTAAACTTCTCAATCTCCATTTTTGAACTGCACGCTATTTCTTTTCACCTGAAAAATCAATACCACAGATCTCCCACTGTAACAAGGCTTATCACAATCCCGAGCCAAACCCTTGACCACAAAGGTGTCCCCCTAAAGCCAACAAAAATCTGATACGAAATGTATAGTTTAACCCTGTATAATATTTTACTTCAAACATATTTTCAATAAAAGAACATAAAAGATACAATGGAAAATACACACATTACATAGATGTTTTTCCCCTGGAAACCCAAACCGAAAAACCATCATATTCTATATTCATTCATAGTGATGCATTGTTTACAATACAATATACATATAGGAGATAACTACATCAAAAACCCTAACCCAATGAATTGGATTAGTCAACAACCCCAATTCCTTAACGAGAAATAGAAAACCATCGACAAAAACCATGTGCCGAAAAAACTTCCCAACAATGGACATGAAAATTGAGGCGACATGAAAAATGAGGAAAAATGTGACACGTCTCCCGAGGAAAAAAAATTCCTCAATCCCCTCTGCATGTCTGACGCAACATAGCAGACTCTAGAGCTAGTCGTGCAAAGAATATAACACGTACCCAACGTTCTCCCACTTGTTGTTTTCTTTGCATACATGGGGTTACAGGGTTACATAGCCAACAATCCAGGGTGACAATGACCAAGGATTGTCTACAACAAGAGAGCTTCTCTGTGCTGACAGATTTTGTTAATGAATCTGCAACATTCTTCAAAGTGTCCAACTTCATCAACAACACTTTCTTTTCTTCAACCATGTCTCTCACAAAGTGATATTGAATATCAATATGATTTGTCTTTGAATGATAAGTCGGGTTCTTCGCCAAGAAAATTGCACTCTGATTGTCACAATCTATCCTTACAACTTGTTGTACCAACAAAATACCAGAACACAATCTTTGTAACCATACTACTTCCTTACTTGCATGAGTTCTTGCCATGTATTCAACTTCTGTAATTGAAAGTTCCACTACATCCTGTATTTTTCTCATCCAACTAATTGCTCCTCCAAATAGGTTAAACACATAACCGCTTGTAGATATCCTACGATCCAGATCTCCAGCCTAGTATGCATCCACAAAGCCATGTATGCCCATCACTCTCTCCAATCCTGGTCTTCCTTTGTAGCACAATCCATAGCTAGCAGTGCCACATAAATACTTAAAAACTATTTTTACTATTGTCCAATGCTCCTTCCATGGTTTTGGCATATACCCTCTCAAAACTCCCACTACATGTGTAATGTCCATTCTATTACAAACCATTTCATACATCACACTGCCAATCACACTCACATATGGAACACGAGACATGTCTTCCTCCTCTTCATGTGTCTTGGGACACTAATCTGCAGATAACTTTACACCAACAGGAATAGGGACCTTGATTGATTTACATTCCTACATATTAAACCTTTGCAATATTGTCTCAACATATTTTCTTTGATTTAACCAGAGTTTCCTCTTTTTCCGATCTCTTTTAATTTCCAAGCCCAAAATGAAATTTGAAGCACTGAGATCCTTCATGTAGAATTTAGAGGACAACTAAGTTTTCACATTCGGGATAATCTCCTTGTTGTTTCCTATTAACAACATGTCATCCACATACAAGACCAAATAAATCAAATGATGACCAATTAATTTAAAATACACACAGTGATCCTCTTTGCTTCTTGTGAAGCCAAGTCCCAACATATAAATATCAAATTTTTGATACCACATCATTGGTGATTGTTTAAACCATACATGGGATTTTTCAGCTTGCATACCAACTCCTTCTTTCCCTTCACATCAAAGCCTTATGATTTCTTCATATATATTTCTTCTTCCAGGTCCCCATGTAGGAATGTTTTATTCACATCCCTTTGTTCTACTTCAAAATCAAATACAACATCAATAGATAACATAAATTTTATAGAAGTTAACTTGGCAATAGGAGAAAAAATATCACCAAATAAATTCCCTCAACCTGGGAATAACCCTTTGCTACTAAACGAGCTTTGTATTTCTCCACTTTGCCTTCTGCATTTAGCTTCTTTTTAAATACCCATTTTCTGCCAATGATATTTCTTCCAGTCAGAAACTCCACTAGATCCCAAGCCTCATTCTTATCCAAGGATGCCATTTCTTCATCCATGGCCTTTTTCCAGAGTTTTCCATCCTCTGAATCCACTGCCTCCCTGACATTTCTAGGATCATCATCAGTAATAGACACAGAAACGTTTGAACGGAAATTAGATGGAGTATACCTTTCCGGTAGCCTTCTTTCTTAAACCGATCTCCTCAATATTGGAGTATGAGGATCTTCTTCTTCTGATTCATGTTTTTCTGTAGAGTCTAATTCATCATCCTTTAAATCAAACTATATTTTCTTTGGTTCTTCCTTACTTGGTATGACTTCTTGTTTAACAACATCCTTCATTTCTCTAAATACCACATCTTGGCTATACACAATCTTCTTAGTTTCCAGGTTCCAAATATTATAACCTTTGAGACCATCTTTATACCCAATAAAGATACACATTTTAGCCTTCTTATCTATCTTACTCTTTCTTTCCTTTAGAACATGAAGATAGGCCTCACAACCAAATACCTTGAGATGTGTGAGAGAAGGTTTCTTAGAAGTCCATACCTCTTGTGGAGTCTTGTCATCCAACACTGATGAGATTGATATGTTGACCAGGTAACATGCAGTACCCACTGCCTCTACCCATAAATCTTGCCCTAACCCAACACCACTGAGCATGCACCTTGATTTTTCCATCAACTTCGTGTTCATCCTTTCTGCAACTCCATTGTTTTGAGGTGTATATGGAGTAGTCTTTTGCCTTACTATACCGCACTTCTTAAAAAATTCTTCAAATTCATTCCCACATAACTCTCCTCCACTATCTATCCTCAACACCTTAATTCTTTTCTCTGTTTGATTCTCAACAAGAGCCTTAAACTCTTTAAACCTATCAAAGACTTCATATTTATTCCTAAGGACATATATCCAAGTATTCCCCGAGAATTCATCTATAAATGAGACATAATACACAGATTTTCCCATTGATCGAACCAACACAGGTACAAACACATCACTGTGAACTAGCTGTAAAATTCCTTCTACCCTCATTGCACCAGAGGGGAATCTTACTCGATTCTACTTCCCATATACACAATTTTCACATAAATCAAAATCCAGAGAGTAGTTATACATACCTTCAACCATACCTTTAATGTGTAGTAGTCAAATACCCTTCTCTCTGATATTCCCTGGTCTTTGGTGCCACAACATAACCTTTTCTCCACAGACTGTAGGATTTCTTTCTTCTTCAACTCCAATATCAGGAACAATGGAACGATTACACCCATCACTAATATTTCTTCCTTGAACCTTATACATAGTTCCAAACCAAACTCCCTTCAACAACACCATTGCTCCTTGAACCATCCTGCAGGTTTCCTTTTTCAAATATTGTTTTTACCCCTGCATCGTCCATTTTTCTTACATAAATCAAATTTCTGGCCAATCCTGGGATGTTCAGAACACCAAGAAGTATTCTAATCCTTCCATATATGAGCCTCAACTTGACTTTTTCTCGACCTATGATTCTGATTGTCGAGGCATCACCTAGGAAAACATTACCTCCATCATACCTTTCATATTCACAGAACCACTCCCTATGGGGAGTCATATGAAGGGATGCACCTGAGTCAACCAACCATGCCTCGTGATCTGTATGTGTGCTTGAAGAAGCCAAGTACACATCCCCTCCTTCTTCCTTGAATGTCTTTTCTTCTGTAGAAGGAGATTCTCCAGATCCCTTCTTATTATCAACTTTGTATCTACATTGCTTCTTGTAGTATGCTTATTTTCCACATCTACAACATACCTTTATAAAATTTCTGGGAGACTTAGATCTTCCCTTAGAATTAGATCTGCCACTTGAGGACTTAGATCTTCCCTTAGATTTATATCTCCCACTTGAGGACTTAGATCTATTTCTTTCCTTGGAGCGTCCTCTTGAAAATAATGCATTAGTGCTTTGTCCTTCCATGTTCTTCAGTATCACCTCCTCTAAAAACAAGGATGAGACCACTTCATAAAAATTCAAGGCAGTTGTATTATTACCTATGTCCACAACTAGACTATCCCACAAGTCTAGTAAAGAGCACAATAAATTGATACACTTATCTTCATCTGAAATTTTAATCTCAATAGATACTAACTGAATTACCACAGTATTGAAGGCGTTCAAATGCTTTGCCACATAGTCTCTATCTCTCATCCTCACGTTATACAATTTCTTTCTCAAAAATAGTTTATTTACTATGGACTTAGACTGATACAACTTCCCCAACTTATCCCATAAATATTTGGCTGTAGCTTCCTCTGACACATTCAATAATACTGAATCTGAGAGACACGGTCGGATTGTGCTCTTCGCCTTCCGATCCAACTTTTTCCAGTCATCTGTTGAATTTTATGTAGGTGTAGTACATGGAACCACTGTGATCCAATAATATTTGTCCACCAACAAATCTTTTTTCTTGAGCTTCCAGAGCTCAAAAAATTGCCCATTAAAATTCTCGATCTCCATTTTCGAATTGCTCGCCATTTCTTTTCACCTGAAAAATCAATACCACAGATCTCCCACTATAACAAGGCTTATCATAGTCTCGATCCAAACCCTTGACCACAAAAGCATCCCCTTGAAGCTAACAAAGCTCTTATACCAAATGTAGAGTTTAACCTTGTACAATATTTCACTTCAAACAATTTTTCAATAAAAGAACAAAAAAGATACAATGGAAAATACACACATTACACAGAGATTTTTCCCCTGGAAACCCAAACCGGGAAAACCAACATATTCTATATTCATTCATAGTGATACATTGTTTACAATACGATATCCATATCGGAGCCAATGACATCCAAAACCCTAACCCAATGACCTGGATTAGTCAACAACCCCAATTCCTTAACTGAAAATAGAAAACCATCGGCAAAAACCATGTGTTGAAAAAATCGTCCAACAATGGACACGAAAATTGTGCGACACAAAAAATGTGACATGTTTCCCGAGCAAAAAAAATTCCTCAAACCCCCCTGCGCACCCAATGCAACGTAGCAGGCTCTAGAGCTAGTCATGTAAAGAATATAACACATACCCAAAATTCTCCCACTTGTTGTTTTCTTTGCATACAAGGAGTTATAGGGTTTCATAGTCAACAATATAGGGAAATAATGCCCATGGATCCTCTACACCAAGAGAACTTCTCAGTGCTCACATATTTTGTTAATGAATCTGTAACATTCTTCAAAGTGTTCAACTTCATCAACAACACTTTCTTTTCTTCAACCATGTCTATCACAAAGTGATATTGAATATTAAAATGATTTGTCTTTGAATGATAAGCCGGGCACTTTGACTATCACAATCTATCCTTACAACTTGTTGTATCAACCCAATACCCGAACACAATCTTTGTAACCATACCGCTTCCTTACTTGCACGAGTGGTTGTCATGTATTCATCTTATGTAGTTGAAAGTGCCACTAAAACCTGTCTTTTTCTCATCCAACTGATTTCTCCTCCAAATAGGTTAAACACATAACCACTTGTAGATCTCCTACGATCCATATCTCCAGCCCAGTCTTCATCCACAAAGCCATGTATGTCCACCACTCTCTCCAATCCTGGTCTTCCTTGGTAGGACAATCCATAGCTAGCAGTGCCATGCAAATACTTGAAAACCCTTTTTAATGTTGTCCAATGCTCCTTCTGTGGTTTTGACATATACTTTCTCAAAACTCCCACTGTATGTGCAATGTCCGGTCTAGTACAGACCATTGCATACATCAAACTACCAATTGCACTCGCATATGGAACACGAGACATGCCCTCCTCCTCTTTCTGTGTATTGGGACACTGATCCACATATAAATTTGCACCAACAGGAATAGGGACCTTAACCGGTTTGCATTCCTGCATATTAAACCTTTGCAATATTGTATCGACATATTTTCTCTGATTTAACCCGAGTTTCCTCTTTTTTCGATCTCTTTTAATTTCCATTCCCAAAATGGAATTTGAAGCACCAAGATCCTTCATGTCAAATTTAGAGGACAACTGAGTTTTCACATTCTAGATAATCTCCTTGTTGTTTCCTATCAGCAACATGTCATCCACATATAAGACCAAATAAATCAAATGATCACCAATTAATTTAAAATACACACAATGATCCTCTTTGCTTCTTGTGAAGCCAAGTCCTAGCATGCACGTATCAAATTTTTTATACCACATCCTCGGTGATTGTTTTAAACCATACATGGACTTTTTCATCTTGCATACCAACTCCTTCTTTCCCTTCACAACAAAGTCTTTTGGCTTCTTCATATAGATTTTTTCTTCCAGATCCCCATGTAGGAATGTTGTATTCACATCCATCTATTTCGGTTGTCGAGTCATCACCTAGGAAAAAATTACTTCCATCATACCTTTCATATTCACAGAATCACTCCCTGTGGGTAATGATATCAAAGGATGCACCTGATTCAACCAACCATGCCTCATGATATGCATGTGTGCTTGAAGAAGCCAAGTACACATCCCCTCTTTCTTCCTTGAAGGTTTTTTCTTTTGTAGAAAGAGATTCTTCAGATCCCTTCTTTTTCTAACCTTTGGATCTACACTGCTTCTTGTAGTTCCCTTCTTTTGCACATCTCCATCATACCTTTACAAACTTCCAGGGAGACTTAGCTCTTCCCTTAGAAATAGTTCTCCCACTTGAGGAATTAGATCTATCTCTTTCATGGGAGCATCGTCTTGCAAATAATGCATCTATGCTTTGTCCTTCCATGTGCTTCTGTCTCATCTCCTTCGACAACATGGATGAGACCACTTCATCAAAATTCAAGGAATTTGTATTACTACCTATGAACACAACCATATTATCCCATGATTCTGGTAAAGAGCACAATAAACTGATACACTTATCTTCATATGAAATTTTAATCTCAACAGATACTAACTGACTTACCATAGTATTGAAGGCGTTCAAATGCTCTGCCACAAAGACTCCATCTCTCATCCTCAGGTTATACAAATTCTTTCTCAGGCATATTTTATTTACTAGGGACTTATACTGATACAACTTCCCCAACTTATCCCATAAATCTTTGGCTGTAGTTTCCTCTGACACATTCAATAATACTGAATCTGAGAGACATAGTCGGATTGTGCTCGTCGCCTTCCGATCCAACGTTTTCCAGTCATCTATTGAATTTCATGTAGGTGCAGTATCTGGATCCACCGCAATCCACTGATATCTGTCCACCAACAAATCTTCCATCTTGAGCTTCCACAACTCAAAACTTTTCCCATTAAATTTTTTGATCTCGATCGCAATTTATTTTCACCTGAAAAATCAATACCACATATCTCCCACTGTAACAAGGCTTATCACAGTGCCGAGCCAAACCCTTGACCACAAAGGCATTTCCCTGAAGCCAACAAAGCTTTGATACCAACTGTAGAGTATAACCTTGTACAATATTTTACTGCAAACAAATTTTCAATAAAATATCAGAAAACATACAATGGCAAATACACACACTACATAGAGATTTTTCTCCTGGAAACCCAAACCGGGAAAACCAACATCTTCTATACTCATTCATAGTGATACTTTTTTTACAATACAATATACATATAGGAGCCAACGACATCCAAAACCCTAACCAACATATTCTATATTCATTCACAGTGATACATTGTTTACAATACAATATACATATAGGAGCCAATGGCATCCAAAACCATAACCCAATGAACTGGATTAGTGAACAACCCTAATTCCTTAACTGGAAATAGAAAACCATTGGAAAAAACCATGTGCCAAAAAAACCACCCAACAATGGACACAAAAATTGAGGCAACATGAAAAACAAGGAAAAAATGCAACACATTTCTCGAGGCAAAAAAAATTCTCCAGGGCATTGCATTTGCATACCAACTCCTTATTTCCCTTCATATCAAAGCCTTCTGGATGCTTCATATAGATTTCTTCTTCCAGATCCCCATGTAGGAATGTTGTCTTCACATCCATCTGTTCTACTTCAAAATCAAATGCAACAACAACATATAACATAAATCTTATAGAATATAACTTGGCAACACGAGAAACAATCTCACCAAAATCAATTCACTGACTCTGGGAATAACCCTTTGCTACTAACCAAGATTTGTGTTTCTCCACTTTGCCTTCTGCATTCAACTACTTTTAAAATACCCATTTGATGCCAATGGGATTTCTTCCAATCGACAAATCCACTAGATCTGAAGCCTCATTGCTATCCAAGGATGCCATTTCTTCATCCATGGCCTTTTTCCAGAGATTTCCATCCTCTGAATCCATTGTCTCCATGACAGTTCTAGGATCATCATCAGTAATAGACAGAGAAAAATTTGAACGGAAATCAGATGGATTATACCTTTCCGATAGCCTTCTTTCTTGAACTGATCTCCTCAATACTGGAGTATGAGGATATTCTTCTTTTGATTCCTGTACTTCTGTAGAGTCTGATTCATCATCCTTTAAATCAAAATCTATTTTCTCTGGTTTTCCTTACTTGGTAGGACTTCATGTTTAAAAACATCCTTCGTTTCTCTAAATACCACATCTCAGCTATACACAACCTTCTTAGTTTCTGGGTTCCAAATATTATAACCTTTGAGACCATCTTTATATCAAATAAAGATACACTTTTCATCCTTCTTATCTAGCTTACTCCTGTTTTCCTTTGGAACATGAACATAGGCCTCACATCCAAATACCTTGAGATGTGTGAGAGAAGGTTTCTTACCAGTCCATACCTCTTGTGGAGTCTTTTCATCCAATGTTGATGAGGGTGATCTGTTGACCAGGTAACATGCAATACCCACTACCTCTACCTAGAATTCTTTCCCTAACCTGGCACCACTGAGTATGCACCTTGATTTTTCCATCAATGTCTTGTTCATCCTTTCTGCAACTCCATTTTGCTGAGGTCTATATGGAGTAGTATTCTATATTTCTATACCACACTTCTTAAAAAAATCTTCAAATTCATTCCCGTAAAAATCTATGTCATTATATGTCCTCAACACCTTAATTATTTTCTCTGTTTGATTCTTAACAAGAGCCTTAAACTCTTTAAACTTGTCAAAGACTTCAGATTTATTCCTGAGGAAATATATCCAAGTATTCCTCAAGAAGTCATCTATAAATGAGACATAGTACACAGATTTTCCCAATGATGGAACCGACACAGGTCCAAACACATCACTGTGAACTAGCTGTAAAATTTCTTCTACCCTCGTTGCACTAGAGGGGAATCTTACCCGATTCTACTTCCCATATACACAATGTTCACATAAATAAAAATCAATAGAACAGTTAGACATACCTTCAACCATACCTTTACTATGTAGTAGTCGAAGACCCTTCTCTCTGATATGCCCTAGTATTTGATTCCACAACATAACCTTTTCTCCAGATACTGTAGGAATTATTTCTTATTGAACTCCAATATCATGAAAAACGGAACTATTACACCCATCATTAATAGTGCTTCCTTGCATCTTATATAGAGTTCCAAACTGAACTCCCTTCAACAACACCATTGCTCCTCGAACCATCCTGCAGGTTTCCTTTTCAAATATTGTTTTTACCCCTGCATCATCCATTTTTCTTATAGAAATCAAATTTCTAGCCAATCCTGGGATGTGTAGAACACCAGGTAGTGTTCTATCCTTCCATATATGAGCCTCAACTTGACTTTTCCTTGACCTATGATTCTGGTTGTCGAGTCATCACCTAAGAAAACATTACCTCCATCATACCTTTCATATTCACAGAACCA
>CBVK0104294816.1:0-18191 GCA_900067695.1 Picea abies
AGTCATATGAAAGGATGCACTTGAGTCAACCAACCATGCCTCATGATCTGCATATGTGCTTGAAGAAGCCAAGTAGACATCCCCTCCTTCTTCCTTGGAGTTATTTTCTTCTATAGAAAGAGATTCTTCATATCCCTGCTTTTTCTCAACTTTGGATCTACACTTCTTCTTGTAGTGCCCTTCTTTTCCACATGTCCAACATACATTTACAAACTTTCTGGGAGACTTAGATATTCCCTTAGACTTAGATCTCCCACTTGAGGACTTAGATATACTTCTTTCCTGGAAACGTCCTCTTGCAAATAATGTATCTATGCCCCGTCCTTCCAAGTTCTCCCATCTCATCTCCCTTGACAACAAGGATGAGACCACTTCATCAAACTTCAAGGTAGTTGTATTACTACCTATGGCCACAACTATTCTATCCTAGGAGTCTGGTAGAGAGCACAGTAATATGATACACTTATCTTCATCTAAAATTTTAATCTCAATAGATATTAACTGACTTACCATAGTTTTGAAGGCGTTCAAATGCTTTGCCACTGAGTCTCCATCTCTCATCCTCAAATTATACAACTTCTTTCTCATTAATAGTATATTTACTAGGGACTTAGACTGATACAAATTCCCCAACTTATCCCTTAAATCTTTGGTTGTATCTTCCTCTGACACATTCAGTAATACTAAATCTGAGAGACATAGTCTTATTGTGCTCTTCGCCTTCCGATCCAAATTTTTCCAGTCGTTTGTTGAAATTCTTGTAAGTGCATTACCTGGATACACCGTGATCCACTGATCTGTTTCCTCCAATAGATATTCCATATTGATCTTGCACAACTCAAAAATTTTCCCATTAAACTTTTTGATCTCCATTTTTGAATTGCTTGCCATTTATTTTCACCTGAAAAATCAATACCACAGATCTCCCACTGTAACAAGGCTTATCATAGTCCCGAGCCAAACCCTTGACCACAAAGGCATCCCCTTAAAGCCAACAAAGCTCTGATACCAAATGTAGAGTTTAACCTTGTACAATATTTTACTGCAAACAAATTTTCAATAAAAGAACAAAAAAGATACAATGGCAAATACGCACATTACACAAAGATTTTTCCCCGAGAAACCCAAACCGGGAAAACCAACATATTATATATTCATTCATAGTGATAAATTGTTTATAATACAATATACATATAGGAGCCAACAACATACAAAACCCTAACCCAATGACCTGGATTAGTCAACAACCCTAATTCCTTAGCCGAAAATAGAAAACCATCAGCAAAAACCTTGTGCCGAAAAAACTGCCCTACAATGGACACGAAAATTGAGGCGACACGAAAAATGAGGCAAAAATGTGACACATTTCCCAAGGAATTTTTTTTATCGGGGGCACTGCCCCCAAATCCCCGCACAAGGGAGCTATCACCCCCACTCAAAACCCCCTGCACAACGTATAAGCCTCTAATGCCAGTCGTGCAAAGAATATACCACATACCGAACAATTTTCAATGTTTTCTTGTGCTTCAATTAGCACCGTGTCTCTTATCCGACCAATATTGTTAGTTGGAAACCACACCCTTGGTGATTGTATACACATGAATTCTCTATCAGAGGATGTATGCAATACGCAGACTGGGTTTCTTACAAGGGAATGCCAAACCGCGGGTCCCGAATCGTCGATCTCCATATTGAATTGGTAAATTGCTTGTTGGGCACGATTCACTGCCATACTGAATTTCAAGCTTCCACTCCTCCCAAGAGTCATTGGGGCAATATCAAGGGATTCTCTAGTGATCTTCCACAATTGGGTAGGTTTTCTATGATATTTGCAGGGATCCCTCTTGTTTCGCAACTCTTCTCACCTCTTTTTCCTCTTGTCCCACTCTAGTTTTTGTATATCCGTTGAGGGTTTATGGGTATTTGACGTACAAAATTCATACTTGATTCAATTGTCTTCATCCTAAATTTTGACATTTTCAACTTGGGTGTTCATCATTTTTTCTATGCTCATTTCTTCTAGAAGTATTCCCAAGGTTCTCCAGTGTCTTTGCATTTAGATTCTAAATTATTTTCCCACTTGTATTGTTTCTCTTGCCAATTAGAGTTCCGAGGAGGATTTTTTAAAAGGGTTCAATATCGATGATGTCCCCAAGTCCCTTGTCTAATATGAACTTGTGAAGTAAGGATAGGACAGTGTAAAGAAACCCATCGCGAAGTTCTATAGAAAAATTATTTTTGATGGTTTGGACTGACTCTTTATATTCAATCGCTTGCTCTTCAATATAGTCTCGCATGATCTTCTCGAACCACTCGTTAAGGTTTATTCTCCCTTTGTTTATGATTTTGTGCATCGATTGCTCATCGGGAGTGATTCTACGCATTAGATTGACTGAGACATTTGTAGAGTGATTCTAGAATAGCTTCCAGGAATCGTTTGTGCGTCTTCGAGAAGAACTGAGTGTGTGCTTCAGATAATGTCAATCGATTTATGCATGCTCGAGTTCATAACTACCGGCAACAAAACCAATGTTGTAGTCTAAGGGAAAGTACGAGAAGGTTACCAGTAGATCCTTACATAGATCAATACACACTACTACATCATATATAGAAACACATAGATACACAAAGAGACATACACAAGTAGTGGGAGAACCATCAATGTATTTTATTAGATAGTCAAAACAATCTTTGTATTACCATTACATAATCACGCATATGTGTGTGTGTGTGTGTGTGTGCAGTTACCAGTCAGTTATAATTCCTAATTGTTTAGTCGGTTGAATCTAACCATCTATTCGACTGACTTTCCTAACCAACTACTGCAATCGACTTGGATAGTCGACTGATAGGTCTAGTCAATAGAGCTGACTAGCCCGTACAATAGGAACCATGAAGACGCCACATTTTTAGGTTATTTTGGGAAAATGGCAAGAAAAAACATTTTGGTGAAATATTCATAATGATATTTGATATTTGTGAACTAATTCTAGTGACAAATTAGTTTGAGTTAATGTGCCTCTTAACAATATGTAAGTAATCGATGACTAATTCCATCTTTTTTTGGAAAAGTAGTTATTATCTAGAGACTAGGAAGGTCATGTCATATATATAGTTTGGAAAAACACGTGGATACTCTCATTCTCCCCATTTATCTCATATTCATTGTAAAATGTGACTATTATCGAGGCTCATTTGTATGTATATCTTTGTTACCGGTTTGTTATTTAAAGTGTCTATCGTATCAAGTTGATGGTGTTAACTCTCCAAGAGTCACCCCCAGACTAAAAATGGGATTAAGCTTGGTAACATACAACTTGATTTATATGGGGTTTCTAAATCAAGGATCAACAAGACTTGAAAGAAAGGAAAAGACAACAGATATCACTGCAGATCAGTGATGGACCATTGGTAAATGGAGTCGTAAACACTCTTCTCATTGAAGGAATTTAAGTTGCATATCAGACAAAGGATTTGTTTAATGATGAAGAGAAGAATAAAGGATTTAACTTAAAGATGAATATTCACTAAGAAAATATCCTCTTTTAAAAGAGAATTTAAATATGTTTGAACATTAAACAATGATAGATGGGCAAGTTTACAACAGATCTTTTGTTGCTTCAAGAATCCATCAATCAAAGACAGATTTTAATCCTTAAAATCTGCAATACATTCAAACAAGATGAAGAATAGAATGTAGAATACAGAGGACAAATCTAATGAAACAACTTATATGAATCTTCAATAACATACAAGATTACAACAACATGCCCCTTCGGCTTACAAACTGACATATACAGTCCTTTCTGCTCATAAAGACCTCTCAGGTCTTTTAAAAAACCGAACCTTACAAAATGTCTTCTAATGCTTCTTTTATAGCCTAGACAGGGAATGATACCATGCAATGCGAGTTCATCCTCTAACATAGGATTCTTTCATCTTAAACTGAGGTAATAACACCTGTATAAACTGGAAATAACAAAATACTACAAAAAAGGCTAATGTTGGAAACTATCCTAACACTTAATCTCACATAATGAGGTGTCCTTTGAGCACATTCATTTCATTGCCAAGTATCCTCCAGCTTTAAACTAACCTCCAAACAGTTGCACCATGTTCCCCTAGCCATCTGATGACCGTTGATCCTCTTAAACCCATCAAAATAGGAGTTTGCAATGAATCCTGTAGTGTTGATTGTATCAGCCAGTTTGCAGCGGAGTTCACAACGTTTGACTATGTATACCAGTTTGCAGTGCCAGGTGCTGCGAAATGTCTTGTAACTGACCAATTTGTCCATTTTAAGCCCCAAAACACCCAAAAACTTCCTTTAGAGTTAGGTATTCTTGTAGAAACCACATAATGTGGTGTATGAGTGAAAAAATCAGTTATAAGCAACATACTTCCTAAAAAATATTCAAACAACAAGGAACAATCATTTCCAAAACTAATATTTCTTAAGGTATTTCATCCATTACTTTCTGATCCTGGAACTCCTCCTTGTGGCAGCTTGGGCCAACGTATTCAAATTTGTTTGGGCTAGTTCTTCCTTAAAAGGTTACAGCTCCAAAACAGGGGATTCACAACAAAATTCGCAGCATAAGCAACAAAATCCAAGTAAGGGATATGCAGGGTGGCCTGACAACAAGGTTTGCTTAATCCTTAGTAGAAGAAGCTGAGAGCTCTGCAATTGGCTAAGAATTGTGACAATAGAGGTAAGAGGGAGAGTTGGCAGCATGGACCATCAGTTCACAGTGCCTAGGAGAAGAGATGATAAAAACAACCTTTATTGTCCTTCAACAGAGCTTAAAATGATCATGGAGTACCCTGAGGCTGAGGCTTGAAAATTGATAGGCTTGAGTTTGGACGAATCCACCTACAGCTAGTCTAACCTCCAACTCACTTTCGCCAGCCAATTCATAACAATTTCCGTAGTGCATGTCTGAAAACACCAGTTTTTGCAACGTCGAGCTAGGAGCAATTTGAAATCTTGGAAAAACATTTAGAAAAAATTTAAATGATGAAATCCCAAATTACTTCCTTAAAAACATGAGTGCTAAAAACAAGGAGATGGGCTGAAAAAACATCATAAGTGCAATTATGGCGATGAGAGAAAAGTGTACTTAAGATGCGTTGCGAAATGTCCAATGAAATGGCAGCGTACAAAAAGAACTTGATTTGACCTTCTAACGGGTAGAGGGACAAAGTGGAGGGGTTTTAGTACATTGTGGAATTGGTGACATGTCTGACCTTCTAACGGGTAGAGGGACGAAGTGGATGGGTTTTAGTACATTGTGGAATTGGTGACATGTCAGGGTGGTGGTGGAGGCATAAGGACGATGGCTTGTCTAACCTTGTCATAAATATGAAGACATAAACCAAAGTTTTGGGCCAACATTAACACTAACTTTATTTGTGCTAAAACCTAAAAGACTATAAGGAAGAGGACAAAAGTAAAAACTAAACAACACTAACGATAAAAAATAAAAAACCTAAGGCTGAATTGACCCAATCAATTCCATGTGATAATAGATGGTTTACTAGATTTTTTGTGGCTTTCATGTTGTTCTAAATTTTATGGAATTCACTTGATCTAATGTTGAATCTTATGCTTCTTTAGGATGGTTGATTATACTTTTTGTGTGTGAAAATAATGCCAACATTTTAAGGGCTATTCTACTTTAACACTACCTTGCACTTTGTCTATAAGTGGGTACTCTCTTGCTTCTGGTAATTGATACTATTATTTATGAAAAGTGAACTTGGTAGTTAACAATAATTTTACTATGGGATTTCATTCTATCTTTTCTAACATAATACCTTACCAATCAAAGTCACCCCTAGTCCCACCAATTATTTTTGAGTTGCAATGTTTACTAAATATACCACAAATGGATCCAAGATGGCTTGTGCATCAATATAAGTGTACTCAAGAGACCCATGGTCACCCCCCATTCTAGGGGGCCTTTAGCTGATGGTGACTCTCATAACTAACAATAATTTTGACAAAGGATAAAACAAGATTAGGATGATAGGGAGTGCTCAATTGATAGCTTAGAGTGGTATATAGAAACTTCCCAAGATCACCACAATGATCGGGATTGTTATCATAATAATTCTTGGTGAGCTTGAGCACATATTATTTGACCCATTGAAGGTACAAACTTTTCAATAGGATGATTAACTGTGACAATAATTTATTTACTCTAGGAGCCATTTTAGAATCCAATGAACAAAAATGCCTTGAACAAAAATTGGTCCAATTTAATGGGTCTCTTAGAGGATATGCATTAAAATGGTTGTTGGTGTCTGGTATATCATCTAGATTAACCACCTAATGCATTTAATTTGTCAACCCAGGGGTCTGAATGTTTTACAAGCTACCATGCACTATATGTGCAGACTGTGCTTCTTTCGAGATCGATCATGCAAGTAAACAATCATTGCAGTAAAATAAAGAACAAAAACTAGATTGCTTAACATTCAAATGCAGCAGGAAAACTGTAAATGAAGAAAAACACATAGATCTAACAGATTCCACACAAAACCACAACAAAAATATATCATAGGTCGACAACATCTGACCATAAGAGCGGGCCCAACTCCCCGATCAAAGATGCGGTGAACTAACTGCCACTAAAACTTAGAAACTCAGAAGAAACTTGATTTTCATTAAATAAAACAGGATTACATAGGTTGCAGTCTTGATACAAGACAAATCTTAGCTAGATGAGTGACTGCCTAATCCTTCTCTATCTCTGTTCGGCCTGTTATACAATTCGTGGAGCACAAAGCATCCCAATATTAGGGTAACAACTTTTCCTAAAAATACACAAAGTCTGAACTGATTAACAGAAACTAATGTTTAACCATGGAACAAGTCCTCTTTTGCATATTCAACCCACAGACTGCGCTGCATCCTTGACCGCATCATCTTGCCAGAATGTGTCTGCTCTGTTCCTATGAGATTTCAAAGATTAGTGATTCGCTTTGGTAAACCCCCAACCAATCTCTAATGTTTTTGAACTAATACACACAATGACATAATAGAGGTGCATTCTTACCCTTGTGGTTACACACAATAGCTCAAGGAATATAGAAATGGAGGTAAATAAGGATAGAAAAAGGTGTTAGAAAACAAGAAATTTCATGGGCCAACATCTCCCCCAAACTTTAGTCACGTGCACGTCCTCGTGTAGGTCGTCGCTTTCGCAGATCTGGGTTGGAACCTTGATGTTGGGCATGAAGTTTTGCTATGTCATATGCCTCAACCATTTATGTCCCTGGAAACTTGTATCCCCCAGTCAATATTATATCCTTCCACCATTCTCCCTCGACCTTGTAATCAGGTTGATATTGATCAAGTGGCATCCAGACGATGGGGAATGAAAATCTCAAACCTAGTCATCGAACCCCACAAAACCTCATACATGATATATACCTGGATATTCTTTCCATGGCTTTGCAAAAATTGGGAGCCCCAAATGCTTCATGTTCCCTAACAACAGGTGGTGATAAGGCCCATCTCTGGTCACAGTTTTCAAGTGCCTCTTCCTTGCACTGGGTCAACTACTTTATGAAAATCTCAACACACCATTGTTGTGTAGTTTCCATATTCTGTGGTCAATTGGGAATCTGTTTGAAATAGTTATGTTTGTTGATGATCTGTGTAACTTGAAAGTTATCCATTCTAACCTGAAGGGGTTTGTGTACCTGATTTTCCTTGAAAGAATCAAGTGCCTTCTTCCACTTCACCTGGTTAATGGTGTAGGAAAGGAAGGCCCTCAATTGGACATCTCCCACATAAGGAACTGGATTGATTTTTTTATCATCTCTTAGCAGTTAGTTGTGCATGTACAGTTCACACATGAGATTTTGTGCGAGGATGTCATGACTTCTCAAAGTCCTAAGAAACTGTATGGGGTCTTTAATATTATAAACCATCTCCTGGTAAATACATTCCAGACAGAAAATAAATATTGTTCATGAAGGAACAATGCATAGCTGAGAGAAGGGGAGCGACACGTTGCTACCTGCTAGGTGATATCATACATCTCTTGTTTGTCATCTCTTAACCTCTGTATCTGTGCCTCCAACTCTGTAATCTTTTCCTTCTGTTTCTCGCCCTTTTTCTTCTCTTCTTCCAACTTTTCCTCATAGTCACCAATGACTCTAGCAACCTGCTCCCTTATGTCTTTCAATGTCCTTAGGTGCACTGAAGAAGGGAAAACTCTTGTCTGAAACGGAGCTACAATTTTCTTCCACTTATGTATCCCATCTTTCAACAAAACTACCTGAGCTTTAGTTGTATATGTCATTGGATTAACTTGAGTAGATGTTGTTACTATGGAAGTGTGAAAAATAGGCTCAGTTTGAGTGGCTGCTGGTACTGTAGAGGTGTGAAAAATAGGTTTGGTCTGAGTAGCTACTGTATGCAACACCAACTCAGTTTGAGTAGTTGTTGTTACTCTGGGAGTATTGGCAGTTTGAGTAGCTACCGATACTGTGGGAGTATCGACAGTTTGGGTAGCTGCCGAAACAGTCTCCTTGAAATTTTGCCTCACTGCTTCCTTGGCAGTTATTTTGTATCTTCGTGCTTGTTTCTTCAGGCGGAGCACCTGATTCTTTAGCTTGGAATTCTCAATCCTCAATTGCAGACTTTCTCTAAAGGCTGTCCTACAATGGTTCTGAATAGGGGTTCTTCTCCTTGCACAAAATTTGATAAATTCTTGTTTGACAAGAATTCCTTCAGCCCATTCCCATGGAGGAACCTCATTCTGAGCTTCATTGCCTGCAACCTCTATGCCTGGCTCTTGTTTAACTCACACTTCTCCTGGAATAGAAGCACCCAACTTAGGTTCAAGGTTTTCAGGAGCAACATGATCTGACGTTGGTTCTTGTGTAACATCGTCAGTCATTGTTTGCTCACAAACTAGAGAAGTAGTTGTTGTGTCTTCAAAAATAGGGTTTTCAGAAACGACTTGTTCTGACGTTGGTTCTTTTGTTACAACGTCAGTAATTACCTACTCACCGATGGGAGGAGTAGTTGCACCATCTTCACAGACATGAAATTCAGAAAGTTCTGGCGCTGGTTCTTTTATGACAACATCAGTTACCTCTTGTTCATAGATTGGAGGAGTAGCAACATTCCTCTCCTGCTCATCAGACGAAGGGGTATCACCATCCATCTCATGATCATCTGCGGGTGGAATAACAACATCTCTTTCTTGTTCATCTCCTAAGGGAGTAGCAACATCTCTTTCTTGTTCATCTGCTGAGGGAGTAGAAACAACTCTTTCTTATTCAGGAAAAGGGTTTGGAGGAGTAGAACCCTTTGCTTCCTCTTCTTTTGAATCCAAGTTAATGACCTGCCTCATTCCCCCAAATTCTCTAACTTCCATTGATGGTTTCCTTGTTTCCTCATCTTTGTCCGAGGCTGATTCCTATGTATCAACACCCATTCTCTGCCCTTCTGCAATAGTTTCGACAACCTCTGCCAACCTTCTCATCCCATCTCTCTCTGCTAGGGTTTTTGCTACTTCTTGGATAAGTTCTACCAATTCCTCGTCCGAGAATCTTATGAACTGCGGCCAACTCACAATGGTTTTCTCTAGTGCATGCAAGACTAGTAGCTTAACAAGGCCATGATTTGTGAGGGTTTTGAGTGGTTGGTGTGAGCACTGAGCTACTCGCGCCATCCGCTGAACGTTATTCCACAGAAAATAGTCCATGTTTATGCGTTGTTGGAAACACAAAGATGTGAGAAATTTGAGATGATATTTGTAAATGGTAGATGGGAAACCTTCACATGTCACATACCTTATGAAGAACAATGCTACCTCGTCCCATGGGGGCGACAGAGAAGCTCGTTCGTATACTTTCCCTTTCGGCTTTACTTCTTCGCCTTCACGCAAAAACAACCCTGGAAATTATGGGAGTGGTGTTTTCTGAACAAACCATTGCTGATCAAATATTGGAAACCCACTAGCTGTTGCAATGGTTTCCTTCGTGACTCTGATTTTTAATTCGCGGACCATGGAGGAGTGGTCGTCCAAAGTTTGGGTGAATTCTACTATAATGTCTGCATCAAATCACTGTAACCTCTTGAAATACACATCCCAACCTGCATTCTGGAAAATTTGCCAGACTTCAGGATTTCGACGGACCTGTGTAGTATTTGTTGGATCATACCTTCCTGCTCCACCACCCATTATGTTCCGTCGAATGTTCATGCTCGAGGAGTATTGGCGACCAGTTCAGGAGAAGCGATAGGCAAAACAGTTTTGTGGAAAATGTGTTGTGGAAAGAGTCGTGGAGTTTTTTAACAGATTAAATGATGTGGCAAGTAAGTAATGATGAAGACATGACAGTGAATTTAATAGCTTGGTAGATGATTAACGGTTTGGTGGGTGTGTCCAATCCCGATGCGTACAATAATGTCGGAAAAATCTAAGTAATGATTACGAAATCGTGTGATTAAAGAGGGTAATGATGACTCTTTGGGAAAATACATAAAATCTCCCCCAAACTTAAATTTAAGACCGTCCTCGAGCGTGAATGCCTATGCCATGTGTAATATTACCCAAATCCATTAAATTTGGTTGAGGACATACATGGAGACTCACCTGTTATGGAGAAGAATCATCGCAGGAATAGCGTCGTCTACAGTCGTGGAATATGACAACGTCTAATCAAGCGGCAACATCGGAAGTGGTGGTAGCTGAAATATCAGTATCCATGTTGGTGAGAGTGTAGATGAGTAACTGCAACCACAGTAGCAGTGGTAGGAGTAGCGACAACCAGAGAGTAGTGGCGACTGGAGTAGCGGCAGATCATACAATGACGATTTTGAAGTAATGACACCCGGAGTAGTGACAACAAGGGTAGTGACAACTCGGAGTAACGGCATCGGACACATCGACATTTTTTGAAATACGCCATCCGGAGTAGCAACGACTGCAGTAGCGGCAGCTCAGAGTAGCGACAACCGGAGTAGCAACAGCTCAGAGTAACGACATCAGACACATCAACATTTTTTTTAATAACGACATCCGAAGTAGCAGTGACTAGAGTAGTGGCAACTCGGAGTAGCGGCAATCGAAGTAGAAACAACTCGGAGTAGCGGCAATTGGAGTAGCGACCACTGTAGAGGCTGTGTAACTTTTAAAATTCCAGAGATGCTTTGCCAATTTCAACTGTCCAGAAAGGTACTTGCAACACAAATTTATTAATTATTATTATTATTATTATTATTATTTTATTATCATTTAGGGGGCAGAGGGAGGATCTTATGCACTAATGATTTCCAAATCAGTTTGATCAGAAATTCATTTGACAAAGGAGGCTTTAGAAGCTGGTTTATGATATATTCTGAGGTGGTGTGCATTTTCTATCAAGCGATTACGTGCCTCGTCTATTGTTACCAATCTAACAGTCCCATTTTCAAATACCTTGTCAACTTTGTATGGCCCCATCCACCTTGAGCAGAGTTTTCCCTTGAAATCCTTCAATCAAGAATCATAGAGTAATGCCCAATCCCCTTTTTGAAATGTCTTCTTCTTGATAAACCTATCATGCCATCTAACACGTTGGTCCTGGATTGTAGCAGTATTTTGGACAACCACTAATCGAATTTCATCTATCTCATTTAGTTGCCACAGACGATGTTTTTAGGCTTCTGGAAGATCCAAACCTATTTCCAAGGCTGTTCTAAGTGTTTTAATTCCGAACTCTATGGGAAACAAAGGAGACTTTCCGCAGACAAGCTCATATGGAGAAAATCCTGTTGTATTCTGCCAATTTGTCTTGCATGCCCACAGTGCTTCAGGCAACTTTTCCACCCAATCTCGAGGATGACATGCTACAGTTTTTGTGAGGATATTTTCCAGTACCTTATTTGTGTTCTTGACTTGACCATTTTCCTGGGGATGATATGGAGTTGTTATCCTGTGCTTGATCCCGTATTTATTCATTAACCCTGCTATCATATGTGAAGTGAAATGTGGTCCTCCATCTGAGAATATTTCTCTAGGGGCTCTATATTGAGCAAAAATTTCTTCGAACATGAAGTTTGAAACAATCTGATCGGTTGCTTTTACAACTGCCTTCGCATGAACCCACTTTGTTACATAATTTGTGCAGACCAAAATATGGACTTTCTGTTGTGAGGGGAGATTGAATGGTCCCACGAAATCAATGGCCCATTTTTCAAAGGGATCAATGGCTACCTGGGGGTTCAAGGGAATTTTGTCTGCTTTAACAGGTTACCCCATTCGTCTACAACTATCACACCCCCAGACATACTTCCTTGAATCTTGAAAAATCGTGGGCCAGTAATACCCCATTTGCAGCACTTTGTGACCTATTCGTTTATCTGACAAATGCCCTCCACAAGGACCATCATGAGCAGCCTTCCAGACATCATAAATACCATCTTCTCCTATGCAGTGTCAGATTTGTTGGTTAGGCCCAGTGTAAAAGAGGAATCCCTCAATCCATGTGTAACGGGCGTTGTGATGGATGATTTTATGTCGTTCCCTGTAAGAAAAATGTTGAGGCACCTTTCCTATAGCAAGATAGTTAGGAATATCTACATACCATGGAACATGAGTAGAAATTTCAAAAAGGTGTTCATCTGGAAAACTATCTTCTACCATTTCCCCTTGTGTATCATTTTCTAATCTAGACAAGAAATCTGCAACTAAATTATCCTTCCCAGGGCGATCCACGATGGTGATATCAAATTCTTGCAGTAATAATAACCATCTCCTGATCCGACACAAGGTTACATGTTTGTTCATGATATATCTGATGGCTACATGATCTGTGTGCACAAAAGTGGGATAACCTATAATATAGTGTCAGAATTTATTAACAACATAAATGACTACTAAGAATTCATTTTCTATTACAGTATAATTTAGTTCAACTGGAGTCAAGTTCTTGCTTATGTAGTATATTGTGTATGGTTTGTCCTCCTGCTGTCCCAAAACAGCTCCCACTTCCATGTGAGAAGTGTCGGCTGAAATATGAAACGAAAGCTTCCAATATGGTCCTCGAAGTATCAGAGCCTTACAGACCAGTTCTTTGATTTTTCCAAACGCGGTCTGATATTCATCTGTCCACACAAATTTTGCATCTTTGGCTATTAACTGAAAAAGAGGGTGTGTTATTTTAGAAATTTTTTCTATGAAACGTCTGAAATAGCATGCATAACCAATGAAACTGTGTACCTGTGTTGGTGTCTCAAGTGTAGGAAAATGCAGTATTACCTCTACCTTGGCAGGATCAACCCAGATCCATGATGCTAAAAGTAAGTGTCCCAACACAACCCCTTCTTCCATGAGCATGTGACACTTTTCTGTGCTAAGAGAAATATGCATTTTTTTGCATCTTTTAAGTACTTTCTCCAGATTTTTCAAGGCTTCTTCGAAGGAATCCCCATAAGGAGTGAAGTCATCCATGTAGATTTCAACATTGTCATTGACTAAATCATAGAAGATCCCCAGTATTTCCCTTTGGAAAGTAGCAGGTGCGTTACAAAGGTCGAATGGAAGAACTTTGTATGCAAAGGTCCCCCAGGGGCTCATGAAAGTGGTCTTGTCCTGGTCTTCAGGAGCTACTTAGATATGATTATACCCGTTGACCCCATCCAGGAAGGAGAAAAACCTCTTCCCGACTAATGTGTCAAGGACTTGGTCAATAAAGGGAAGAGGAAATGGTATTTTTGAGTTGCTTTATTCAATTCCCAATAATCGACACAAATCCTCCACTTTCCATTCTTCTTAGGAACAATGACCAGTCAGGATACCCATTGACTATCTGATATTGGGTAGATGAATCCCACATCTAATAATTTCTGTAGCTCATCTTTGACAATCTGTTTCAAAGTAGGATTCATTCTCCTCTATGGTTATCTAATGGGCCGACATCCCTATTGAATGTATATGTGATGGGTACATAAATCAGCGGGAATTCCTTTCATATCTATATATTCCCAGGCAAAGGCCTCTTTCTATTCCTGAAGAATTTTAAGTAATTTCTCAGACTCTGTGGGCAAGAGATCAGGATTGACATTCAATGTCTTTCCTGGTTCAATTTCAATAGGGACACTAGTGTGTGGTGCGACTGGTATAGTCTCAATCTCAGTTTTGGATTCAGGAGTGTCCTGATCATTACAGTTCATAACTGATTCGAGGAATGACCGGGTAGAATTGGGAACGGAGTCAAAGTCATTGATGAAGGTGTTGATGGTATCATCCTCCGTCTCATTCTTAAAACAAAGGGCCTCACTAATGGTAAGGATTGGTATTATCTCTTCATCAATCTCTAACCCTTTTATAGGCGAGGATTTTCGTAATAGGGTGAGTCCAGGTCCTTTTGATGAACTTGGTTCTGCAGGAGGGTACATAATAAGGTTCTTAGTATCCCATCCATTAGATATCACCATATTTCCTGACTGACAACCAATATAGGCATTTGTTGTTGCAAGCCAAGGTCTCCCAAGGATCAAAGGACGCCCTCCAAATGGGGATTGCATTTGTAAAACTAGGAGATCAATAGGGTACTGCCATGAATCTACTGAAATGGTTATGTCTTCCAATTTGCCTATTGGTTTAACAATAGACCAGTTTGCCAATTCCAGAATGGTAGGTGTGGGTTTGAAATCGTGCAGACCAAGAGTGGATGTAGTTTCAGAAGTTATAACATTGATTGCATCTCCCAGATCTACTAATACATTTGGAATGATAACCCCATTTATCTGTACAGTTAAAATAGGGTTCCATGGGTCTCCATATTTAACAGGTATAGACTTTCCTAACATAATTTATGACAATTTCCGCGTGACATGGATAGTAATTGGATCCTTAGGCTTCCTTCCGGGTTTCTTAGAACAATGTTCCCTAATCGTTTTCGCATAAATCGACACATCTCTCATTGCTTGGAGTAAGGGAACTCTAACGAATAAATTTTGCAGTTCCCCCAAGAAGTCAAATTCAGGATGAGGATGTTGTTTTGCTAGAGATAGTCTTTTTGGGTAGGGGGATTATTGTGATGTTCTTTAGTGACAGGGTTTTGAGATGAAAATTGATGGTTCATAGGATTTTTAAGTTGCCTATATTCCTTCTCAGGTTCTGACTTTGGAAATTCATTATCAATTTGCTTAATAATTATTGGTGAATTCTTGACATTCACTACCCTACCCTATCTAATATTTAGTTCATTACATCCCAGGGTGGAAATTCCATAAGAAGGGAGTTTGAGTGTCTCAACCTGCTGAGCTCCTTTATTATTTGGATTGAGGTTGGATTGGATAGGCATTTGTGGTCAAAGAGGAGGGTTATTAGCATAAACACTAGGGGGCAACTGTAATTGTTGTTGCTCTTGGAACTGTTGTGGTGACATAGTCTGAGGAATTTGATTCTGGTTTATTTGATTAGGGCCACACCAATTATGGGACCATGGGGCAGTTGAATTATTCTGTGGGGCCCATGGTTTCCAAGAAGAGGGATATTGGTATTGATAATTTTGTGGCCATGATGGTGAAAAAGGCACGGTTTGAGATCCGAAATTTGGAGTATTGAAATACTGAGAAAAGTCTTGAGGCATACCTTGATTTATGTTCTGTGGTCGTGGCTTCCATGGCTTCTTTGGTCCCATAAAGTAGAGCTGATCCTTTTCTTCATCTGCTCCTTGAAAGATCGCCTTTAATCGTAGCAAAGAAGGACATTCGCTAGTCTCATGATTCTGCTCACATATAGCGCAAATAGTATTTAGTGGACATTCATGCTGCAAATGTTTCTTTCTACACCTAGGACAAAATACTGCCATGGTTTTTTTTGACTCAATCTGCTTCTGTTTTTTTTGTAGAAGGTCCATTTGTGAGGTTAGGGTGTTCAAAATGTTGGTCCTCAAATCCTCTAGCAGGGTTCCAAGTTCTATCTTTGTGACCCCATTACCAGATGGTTTGGTAATTTGAGTCCCCTGCCTCTGTCTAGCTGCTCCTGGTGAACATTGGATGCATAATTCACAGATTGTATCAAAGTCCGACTTTGATATGTCCCCTTTTCCTACCATATTCAATAGTTCCAAGGAATCTTCCCTTCATGCTCGAAGAAAGATTATTTTCAAGATATGCTTGTCTAGATCATTATGCCCTAATCTCTGCAGACTATAATTAAAGCGTTCCAAAAAATATTCCATGTTCTCATCCTCCTTCTGCACTATTTTAAAGATCTCCTCCTTTACATCTCGAGATTTTCAATAATATTTGTACTTGTCAAGGAAGGTGGTTTTCATTTCTTCCCAGGTAGTGATGGTTTTTCCACCTAAGCCCATGAACCATCTCAGGGTTGTTCCTTTTAAAGCAACAGGAAATATTTTTATCTTCTAAGCATCAGAGATATAATCATACCCACGATAGGCAATGTCAAATTCGAATAGAAATGTGTTTGGGTCTTCAGTAGATTGTACATGAAAATCAGGTAGTGTAGAGAAGGGGATAAACTTCATGGGAGCCTCCCCTGTGATATCCCCAATTGGAAATTCAAGTGATGAGTTAGCCATACTTTTGTACTTAATTTGAGTTTTTGTAGAATTCCCACTAGGCGTTTGAGTCTGTTTATCTATACTCCCTTGTCCCTCGATGTGCAAGTGTTCCTAAAGGTTTTCCTTGTGGGAGGATTCCCCAAAGTCTTCTTCTATTTGAGCAAGGTTTCCCTGACCCAGGGGTGAATTAGATTCCAAAAATATCCCCCTTGGTTTTGCAGCACTTCCTTGATCTTGAGGTGAAACAAAGTCTTCTTCTACCCCCAGGGTGTATTCCTCCCCTGTCTTCTTACTTGCCACCTCTTCTTCGAATCCTGACTCTGCTATTGAGGAGGGTTTAGGTTGATTTATTGATTTCCCCCCATATCTAAGCTGAGATCCTCCCCTGCCAGTGATTTGAGATGGTGTACTTGATCCGGTCCAAGGTGGCTCATCTGATTTGGCTTTTGCAATTATTTCCTAGATGAAATTTTATTTGCCCTGATATTTTCCCCTTCCTCTTGGAGGTCTTCATCCCATGTGGTTTCTTCCTCTGCCCTGATCGCTCATACAAATGGTGGAAAGGAAAGGATTAAATTATCAGAGGGATCTATTTAATTTCTCAGGACCTGAGGCAGGGTATAAATTTCCCTCCTCAAGACGAGAGAGTGGCCCCTAAAACAGAAAGAAGAAAGAAAAAAGAAAAAAAAAAAAACCCTAAGAACAGAAAAATGAAAACAACTTAAATGCCCAGGACCTGGAGTAGGAAAAGTAAGACATTCCCCCCTAGGACAAGGGATTGATCTTATGATCAATATGGATTGAAGTTTTTTCCTTTGGAAGCCTCCCTGATAATGACGCCAAAATGTTGGTGTCTGGTATATCGTCTAGATTTACCACCTAATGCATTTAATTTGTCAACCCATGGGTCTAAATGTTTTACAGGCTACCATTCACTGTATGTGCAGACTGTGCTTCTTTCAATATCGATCATGCAAGAAAACAATCATTGCAGTAAAATAAAGAACAAAAACTAGATTGCTGGTGTTGAAACATAAATAACTGTAATATTCAAATGAAGCAGGAAAATTGTAAATGAAGCAAAACACACAGATCTAACAGATTCCACACAAAACCACAAAAAAACTATATCATAAGCCGACAACACCTGACCAAAAGAGCGGGCCCAACTCCCTGATCAGGGTTGCGGTGAACTAACTGCCATGAAAACTCAGAAACTCAGAAGAAACTTGATTTTCATTATATAAAACGAGATTACATAGGTTGCAGTCTTGATACATGACAACTCTTAGCTAGTTGACTGACTGCCTAATCCGTCTCTATCTTTTTTCGACCTGTTATACAATTCTTGGAGCATAGAGAGTCCCAAGATTAGGGTAAAAACTCTTCCTAAACATACACAAAGGCTTAATCGATTAACAAAACCTAATGTTGGACCATGGAACAAGTCCTCTTTTGCATCTTCAACCCGTGGACTGTGCGGCATCCTTGACTGCATCAACTTTCCAGAATGTGTTTGCTCTGTTCCTGCGAGATTTCAGAGATTAGTGATTCACTTTGGTAAACCCCCAACCAATCTCTAACATTTTTGAACTAATACACACAATGACATAATAGAGGTGCATTCTTACCCTTGTGGTTACACA
>CBVK0104294819.1:0-29431 GCA_900067695.1 Picea abies
ATCTCCCTTGATAAGGATGACAAACCTCCTTCGAATCCCAAGGAAAGAAAATGAGTTAATGAAGAAAGGAATGGTGGTTGAACAATCAACCACCCTCATGAATGGAAACATGGGATGTCAGCCCAAAGTACCGCAGTGACCTGCAGACCTGAGCTTCCCTATGACAGAAGGAATAGGATAGGTCGGCAAAAACCTTCCAGGGTAAGGGGGATACACAAGGGAGAAGAGACACGGGAAAGAAGAGCGTAATCTCGTAAGGGAGATGCTCCAGCAGAATCACAAATGAAAGGTTGTGAGCTTGATGTGGAAGAGCACCTGAGAAACCTCACCAAGGCCATAACCGAAAGAGAAAACTCTGAGTTGTAGAGAACAGGACCTGAGCATAAGCTGGGACAAAGACATACCTCCTAAGAACTGTGAGAACTCCTTGGTGATATCATGGGTTGGCATGGGGGTGGACAGAGTGCTAAGAATGAATGCCTCTGAGCCTAAGGTTGGGTGGAAGGACGAACACCCACAGTCAGTTGGTTGGTGGCAACCTGTAATAGATAAGAGATTTCCTACCTTGTGTAATTTAGCTGTAACTGTGTATGAATTGGTTATACTATGTATGTTTCAGGAATTGTGCATAGTTCTTAATGGATATATTGTATCCCCCTTATTTCTGCTCGATTGTATAACTAGGCCAGTAAGAAATTATATAGTTAGGAGATTATTTTACACTCGTAAATGCTTATGTCTTGTGGAGGCATAAGCCAGAGTCGTGAACTGTGTGTTCGTCGACCCCGGACACAGTGTCATTTATGCGTGCCAACCTTCCTAATTGTTTAGAGTCCCTTGGAGGATGAAGTTTGTTAATCTCGGGAGAGGTAGTGCAGATCGACACATGCTCTCTGCAAGGAAAACTGAACCCAGAACTCCCTAAGTCCTAGACAAGCTCAGGAAGGATCGCACCGTTGTGTGCAAGAACCCTGCATGGAGTGTAGAGGTTGAGAAACCCTATGGAGGTTTCAGAGCATATGAAATCTCATGAGTGATAGAGATCATGATCAAAATCAGATCTGAACTGTTGGTTCAGTTTGGGGAAATAGAGGTGAGGATTTCCCCAAAGTCCTTAAAGGCGAATCGCCGATTCGCAGAGGAAAATTTGGATCGTTGGAGCCTACGTCTAGACAGTCGGAGAAGAGTGCATAGGAGAATAGATTTGAACCGTTAGATTGAGCACAAGGGACCAATAGTCGTCGGATCCAGAAAAGGCACATGAGGTTTAACTTGGTGCATGCAGGGGAGAGAGGACTCTTCAAAGTCCTGAAAGCATCGGGATCATCCATCCCAGAGGACGCGTGTCAAAGATCCACATCCATTGGGGATTTGGCATCGGAGAAACAGGAGTGAAGACTCTCCCAAATTCCTGAAAAGAAGAAAGCCAGGATTTGATTGTGACCATTGAGAATCCCAAAAAGGTCACAATTGTTGATCATGGCTAAAGGTCGCAACCGTCCATCGGAGGGACACGTGGCTGCCGGTCGGCGTCTCGACACCAGGAAATCATAGGAGAAGGCTTCCCCAGACACTTGATGGGGAATCATCGACAACGAATCGCGACCGTCGGGTCATGACAGATCTGGACCGTCCATTTGTAGAGGACACGTGGTGAGAGTTAGGAATTTCGTTGACTCGCCGCTGAAAGAAGTCAACGGGAGGAGTTATTCGAACTCGCGAGTCACAAAATCATGACTTAATCCTAGTCATTGGTTTAAGAGAGATCACAACCGTTAGATCACGGGGCTTGTGGGTCATTGATCTAACCTGGATCTGGACTGTCCATCGGAGGAGACGCGTGGTGAATGGTCAGAGTTCGGGGAAAGCTCCAAAATCCCGTGGGCCATTGGATCTCGTAGAACAACGAAGGGATTAAGACTGAGTGTCTTTCAACACCCTTAAGCTCAGGAGGGATAGTGACCGTCAGATCCAGATCAACGAGGGTCATTGATCTCATACACGAATTCTGATATCAGAATTCGAGGATTGGAGTGACAAGAGATTTGGAATCGCTGCATCGTGAACTCCCGGTTCACGAAACTCTGAAAAGATCTGGACTGGTTGATCCAAATCATTGAGGATTGTTGGATCTCGTACAAGAAATCGTGTATCAGAGTTCAGGGAATGGAGTGACCAATGGTTTGGGTCGCTGAATTTTGAACTCCCGGTTATCGAAATCTTGATACGGCCACGACCATCGGATCAGGGGGGAGATTTGCAGCCGTTGATCTCATCGAAGGTAAGATTTTGGAATTCAGGGTTTGAAGAGTCGAAAGACTTGACTCTCTTGCATCGCTGAGTCGCGAAATGCGAAAGGCACCTCTTGGCTTGGCCTATGGTCATAACCAACGATCACGTGGAGGTGGATAAGGGAAGAGCTAGCCTGTGCTAGGCCCCTGTAGGAATTTGGGGATTGTATCCCTTGAGGAAGAGCAACAATTTTATTTTTGTCGTAGTGGGTATGTGACACATATCTGGTAGTAGTCCTTTGCATCTCTATGAATGGTCGGCCACCATAGTCCTACGCATAATAGCTTATGTGTGGTAGAGTTTCTTGCATAATTTCATCCAGATATTCCCTTATGAGCCTCTGCTAAAATCCTAGGCCTTCTGTGTTCTAGTACACATCTTCTCAAGATGTTGATAGTCTGTCACTCTAAATACTAGATTTTTCTTCTGTGCAATTTTGAATCCTTGTGGCATAGTCCTTGTACTCAAGTACTAAATGATGTTAGTAAAATATTCATCAGCTACTTGGACTGAAAATAGTTGTGCGTTAGGGAAGTTGTCCTCCAAATTTGTAGGTTCCTCTCCATTGGTGATCCTCAATAGGTGATTCGGTCTTGCATTCAACCTCCATGGTTTTTCTATCACTTCAAAGTCAAATTCCTGAAACAATAGTAACCATTTATAGATCCTCCCCCCCAACACTAGCTTATTGACTAGGTATTTGAGGGCAGAATGATCTATGAACATTTTAAAATGTTTCCCAAGTAGATAGTGTCTGAAATTAATCAATGCATATACCATTGCTAGGTCTTCTCTTTCTGTAGTATTTTAGTTCTGATCTAACTCTGACAGTTTTCTGATTGCAAATGTTATATTATGGTCTAACTCTCCCACCCCTGGCTATGCCAGAATAGCTCACAATGTTATGGATGATGCATCTACATGCACATGAAATGTATTTTTCCAATCTAGGAATACTAGTATTGGTGTTGTTACCATATTCTCTTTTAGAGTGTCCAACCCTCGCTAAGAATCCTCACTTCACTGAAATTTACTATCTTTCTTCAACAATTTCTCCATCGACGTAGTGATTTGCGCATACCCTTTTATGAATTTCCCGTAGTAGCATGTGTTTCCCAATGTTGCTCTCAATCGACGTGCTAATTTTGGTGGTGGTAAATTAACAATCACTGCAATATTGGTAGGATCTACTAGAAAGCCTTGTTTGCACACCATATGGCCCAATAATATTCCAAATGGTGTCCCCAAAATGCACTTTTTGATATTCAATGAGATCTGATAGTGCTTGCATCTTTCCAACATTAGCCTTAACACCTCTACATGATATTTCAACAGGCTGTAGATTGTCCAATCATCCATATATACTTCTAAAAACTGATGGATGAATTCTTTGAATGCAACTATGACTACTCATGAGAATATTACTAGTACATTCTTAAGTCCAAAAGGAATGACTATGTACTGGTAGGATCCCCATTCGGTGGAAAAAGTGGTCTTGTACTTGTATTCTGGAGCTATCTTGCTCCGATGGTATCCTGAGAATCCATCTATGAATGAGTATGCTTCATGGCCTCCTATATTCTCTTATACCTCATATGTGAAAGGGGTGGGAAAAAGGCCATGTAGGTAAGCATCATTCATCTTCCTCAGATCGACACATATCCTTATGCCTCCTTGCTTCTTCTCCTGAACTACCATAGGGCTTACCCATTCATATTCCTCCACTGGTTATATGATACCAACTTCAAACATTTTGTCAATTTCTGCTTTTACTTTCTACTTAGATATTGGGTTCAATCTATATGGTCGTTGTCTGACTGATCTAGCCTCGGGTTTGAGAGGTATCTTTATCTCTCCTATCTCTCTTGCTATGCCTTTCATCTTTGTAAATGTTTTTGGGAATAGGTCATTGTACTCGCACAACAAATTTGTTATTCTTTCTACCGTCTATTCATCCTAGTAATCTTTAATACTGGTCATTTTGGGATTATCATTTGTCCCAATATTTACTTTCTTCACCTTTATTGGTTAAACAAATACTTCTGATTCGAGAGATGAACCTTCCACCTCTCTTTCTCCTTAAATTTCTGTAATTTGAATGCTGCGTGGGTCATCTTCATCTGGTGCTTCTTTCTCCACATGGTAGCATGACAATAGTTCTTTCACTGTCTGTCTATTTTGTTGTTGGTACTCTGTTCTAAGTTCAACCTCTGGTTCTTGAATGAATATTACCCCTCTAATTTGTTTGAGTGATGAATCCATGATGGGTTTCTCATGTTCAAATGAGAAAGTGACTATAAAATTATGTTGTAATGTTGTCCATTCTGCAGTGCCTCTGCGCAGTTCCTGGTCTACATACCAGTTTGTTGGAATTCCTTCCAATGTGTGAATGAAATGATAAGGCCATTCTTCTGGTGGTGTCATTTTCCATAGTATTATGCATTTCTCCAAGTGTTTTGTTGGTGTCCCTTGTCCATCATATCTTTTCATTTTGTTGCTTCCCTGTTCAGCACCAAATCTAATGTGCAATAATCGCTTACATTGGTACCAATCCTTGACTGTCCCTTTGTGCGCACCCCGCCATCTTGCAGTTGTTTCCTTGAGTTCTATGCCCATAGCTAAGAGCCTATGATTTTCTAACACTTCATCTTCATATCTCGTTAGGAATTCTTCTAATTCATTCACCCCATGAAAAGTGGGAGGTTCTCTTATCTATGTACCTACCCATCTTACTGCGCAATCTATTCTTGTGCACCTTGTTGTGGATACTTCATGTAATCTCTGCTTCCAATTCTCCAACTCTGTATCTGAGTCTGACGTGCATGATGTGATACTTCTCCAACTAAGTACCCCGTCTACAGTTGGATTTACATAATATTCTTCTCGCATGGTGGTTCTGTATAAATGATTGATTTCCTCTAGGTCCAGGCAAGTGGGTTCTACAAACCTTTCTCCTCTCGAGGGGTCTAGTGGCACAACGAAATTGTACTCTCCTGAAATGAATACCATCTTCCTTATATTCAAATTGATTATGGCCTAGTTGTCAAATGCCCAGTCCAAGACAATAAATTCTTGATAAGGTGTTGTGCCATCCACTATTTCTATCACTTCAAAATCGACTTTATCGTGCACTCCATCCAGATCTATTGTCACACCCTTTAGCCTTCCAATTGGCAGAACCCTGTGTTGATTTGCTAGTTTCAATTGAACAGGTGAATATCCTAATGTGGGATCTCCCATACATTTCCATGTCTTCTTTGGTAACACGTTTACTTCAAAGCCTAAATCTAGTATAATATCCTCCATGTTGAAATCTCCAATGTTGGCATTTAGTCTGAACTCTCTATTTGTCCTCCTCCTTGTATGCAAGTGATTAACTGTTTTCTGCTCTAGCTTTCCTTCTACATCTGTATTACATATTTCTAACATATTTTGTAATACTTTAACAGATGATGGATCCTTTAGTAGTTTAACACAAGATTGCAGAAAATTCGTTATGGTACTTACTTGTCCTAGGGGTTGTGCTTCATTATTGTGATCCAGTGATGAAGGCATCTCATACGTTAGTACGTCCTGAGTATGTTGCTTAGTTGATGTAGACGCAATGTCTGGCTTCAATAATTCTTGTTTGGCTTGCTTGAATATCTCCTTTTCGTTCTGTGCATCAAACAGCTTCTGTGGTTCGACATTCTTCTTCACCCATTGGTGTTGTGCTGGATCTTGTATTATTGCGTCATCTCTTGACTTAGCTCCTCCACGTGTAACTATGTTCATATTTCTTCCATCATCCCTTGCTTCTGTAGAAATCCATTGAACATTCTGATTTTTATGATTCCTCTTTTCTTGGATCTTCCCCAATAGTGTCAGACAGTCTTTTGTGTCATGATCTGAGGCGCGACAATACATACATGTCGAAGGTGGAAGTGGACATTCTCTTACATAGTGTCCTGGTTGTTGACAGTTATGGCATACCACCAGTCCTCTTCCTCTTATGAATCCTCCTCTACTTTGTCCTCCACCTCTGTAGCCCGCTGGATCTCCTAGCAGTGTGTTGTATTGAGGCACCTGATTGTATTGTGCAAGATTATACTGTGGTTACGAAGTATTGTATTTTGGCTGTGTAGTTTTATATTGTTGTCGCACAATGTTGTATTGGGATGGTACTTGGTTAAAATGTGGTGTAACTTGCCCTGTCATCATTTCTACCTGCACCCTATATGTGTCTAATGTACTTTCCCTCATCAGCTTCATTGTCCTATAATATGTGTCATCATGGCATACTGACTTGAAAAAGTTGCAATATGAACTCTTAGGCACTGTATGGTATTTCTGCATCATTGGACAATGATATGGATCATGCCCTTGTGTATTTTATATCTCACACCATATTCCTCCCATTGGAAAAGGGTTTGGTAGTCCTGTTTCCATGTACTGTGCGAAAGTTGGGCATTCATTCATGTGCTGTCCTTCTTTCCTACATGTGGTACACCAAAAAACTTCTCTTTTGTCCTTACTCTTGTTTTGGTTTAATTGAAATGTTAGCTTCTTCAAGTCCTCCTTCAACTCTTCTATTGTTGGATCTGTCTTCTGATATTGGTTCTCTTCTAGTTGTAAGGCTTCCTGCAGAGCCTCTGCCCGAGTTTGAAACTTTTGTTGTCTCAAGGGTATTTTAACTGTGGTAGTAGGGATTTCACAAATAAGTGTCTATGTTGCATATATGTCATGACATACTTCAGCTTTCCCTTCAATCATTTGAATCTCTGGTCAATCTCCCAGACAAATTCTCATGGTTTTTGTTTGATCTCTATCATCTCATTCATGTATTGATCCTCTAAGCTAGACTTTTGGAATTCATTTATCAACAACTTCTTGATATCCACAATCATTCTGGTTGTTCCTGGTGGACTATTTGCAACTAAGCTCATCTACCAATATAGTGCATGGTCGCTTAGTGTGATAGATAAATGTGCAAGCTTTGTATCCTCATATGTGATCTACTTTGCTTCCCAGATCTTCTCACAGATGAACAAGTGCTTCGCAGGGTCCTCCGATGCTTCTCCCTTGAATTCTAGTAACCTGATGGTGGGATCATGTCCTGCCATCTTGAATGTTGAACTACTACCTCTACACGGTGTAGATCCTTGATTAATGCTTCCTGAACTGGCTCCCCCGGTTGTTTCTCCCTGTGTAGATGTACTTCCTATTGCATTTCTTCCACTGAAATTCGGTTGTCTAAATAGTGGTGTTCTCTCTAGTGTATTAGTCGCACATGGGTTTATGGGTTCCACACTGACACTGATATGGATAGGAGTTCTGCCTCTGGTTTCTACTCTTGGACCTCTTTTCTTCCTTTCATATGTCACACACAGGATTTCCTTAATATGATCCACATCCTGGAGATCCTCTACCTCTTCTTCATCACTTTCCAGGCCTTCCCTCGCGACTATGGCTCTCTTATTATTGTGAATTCTGTATTGGTACGGTGCTCCACCGCGCATTCTTCCAATTGTTTCCATAATCTACTTGATTTGGTCTTCCTCCATCATGATTGGGTCCAAGGCCTCCTCCTTATTTCCTTTACCCATCTCTTCCTCCATTTATCCATCTCTTGTTAGTGCTTCCCCGCTTCCCCCATGCACGCATGGAAGTTTAGTTGTTTGATGCCATTATCATTATACCTTTGTTATACAATAACATCTTGATGGAAGTATACAACGATTTGATATACCTACCTCTGGGTCCCTTCAGAAACTCTTGCTCTATTGCGTTGTAAGACTTCACAATATCATCTACTAAAAATTCTGTGATAAATCCTACAACAATGTTGTCTAACCAGAAATCTACTGCACGCGTAAATTTATTGTCAACTTGTTGTAATTGCACAATCTCCACAGAATTCCACTCTAGTTGTCTGACCCAATTTGTAGGGTGGTTGTCCTTCAACCTCAATATCCATTCCTACAAAACATGTGTGAAATCACAGAAAAATATTTCATGCAAGTCGCTAAATACGTACTTGTCCAAATATTTGTGCGGTGTTAACTTCGAGTTTATGCTATCTTTTTGTGCAAAGTCCGGCTCCTTTGTTTTTAACTAGCTCTCGATCTTCGCCTTCATTGGGTTCCATGGTCTAAACATCCTCTTTTATAACCTCATTTTTTTAGCGTTTCCTCACCAAATCTGACATTTGTTTCATGAGTCTTCAACAGATCTCATTCACTCAATTCCATTATGTTCCAACTGACAACATAACCATTTGTTGGTTACTTCTCTCTTGCTACCTCTCTAAGGCTGACCCAGGTTCAAGTCTACTATGGTTTCCGAAAAAACCCCTTTAAAACTATCGGCCCCTCTGGAAAACCAGAAGGCAATGCAATACATAGGGTGCACTGCGCAGTCTCACCCGAGATAGTTCTATTGGTGGTTGCAATGCTCAAGTGATTGCAGCCTGGGAATGAGTGGAGATCTAGGATTAACCTCTATGATCTCCATTTGTTACTTTAATCTTCATCTTATATTGAATACCCTGTCATTCTTATCCATGCATGTAAAAATAACAGATCTAACTAGTCATTCACGCATTTATCTAACATCTAATCATTGACAAAAAAAGAAAATACACAATATTCAATCACATAACACATCATCTATCATGGTTCACCCCTCCTAGGCTACGTCCACACATATTTGGTTGCTCTTCTTTTTTATTATGGTGTTTCCAAAACTACAGTGTCGCGCACATTACAACTCTCCATCAGAACAGGTCGAGATCTACAATGAGGCAGACTAGATCACACCAGGCTCCTCAACCTGTGATCTAACCCTTAAGATGTACCCTATTCCCTCTCCTCAACTCAACAACTTACAAAACATATAGTATTTACAGTCGTTTTGTCCTTGAACCACCTAGTAATAATTACCATCCAACCTGAAAATAACACTCCATTCCAACCCCGACCTAGACCTTCTAGGTACCTACTTATACATGTTTTTGGCTTACCATCCATCACATTCTCTTAAAAAAACCCTAACCCTATCATGGCTAGTTCTTCTTGCATGCGTGTCTCGCATGCTTTACTCTTTTGCATGCACATCTCTCTTGTGCGTGCTAGTTTTCCTACATGCGCATCTGCCTTACACGTGCTGCTTTTACTCAACACTGGGCCTGTGCCCAATAGGTCATTTGCATCCCATTAGTGGTGAAATTGTAAATGAAAAATCAGTGAGCTCGTGGCAAGTATGATTCTTGTATCAAGGAACTTTTGTCTCATCTCATGCATTTTCCCAATGAACTGAAAGGAATCAATTGCTCTATTTCAAGGTTACATTTTACAATTTGTCTTGTAGTGTAGTGGTGGTGACTCAATGCATATAAGGAGGCCATGGAGACAATAAGAGAAATTGAGAGGAATTTGAATTCATTTCCTAAGATTAGGACCAACTTAATTCCAAAGTCAAGGAAGAAATAGAAAAGAAAATGCTCAAAGAATTGGTCCATCGTATCTCTTCATAAAACCAATAGATGTTTGACTCATTAAATAACAGGGGTAACTATAATAGAGACATATTTTCCATGATGAGCAATGGGAGGACTAACTATGTGTATTGTCATTAACACCAAACATGTGATCATTCTTAATTAAGTTGCTAAGATAATTTTTTTAATATTAGGAATTGTGAGCACAATTGGGAGAAAGCTAAACAATTAGAACACCATTAATCACAAACTATGTATTTTTTTTAGACCTAAGCATTGGACCCTTTGCCTCTGGCCATGCTCATGTTACACATATTTTGGAAGATCATAAATCCATTTACCATATCCAAGGTACTTAAGAAATTAGTGTTGTCACTCCTCCTATTAGGGAGAAGCAAACACAAAAATGTTCCTTATGTAAAATGTAGGGTTAGACGACCAACTGATTTATTTGTTACCTTCTCAGCATTGCTACCTGCACATTTATGGCCTTGGTGACCATGATGTTTGCTAATGTTTAAATCTACACACGCACTTTACAAAAACTTGCAACCCAATTTGTGCAACTTTAGTCATGCATAATATTAAATATGTTCTCATCACTTCTCAAGTGCACACAGACAAGTTTAGAGAATCCAAGGTAATTTCTCTTGATAAACACATAAAGTGATACATTGATAGTGGTTTTGAACTAGATTATGAAAATACAAAAAAGAGTCCTCAAAAAAGCATTGCATGCTTTAAAACACTCTAAAATAAAAGGTTGATTGAGGAGACGATTGTGTGGTTTAGGTCAAGTCTAACCTCACAAGGATGGAGGTAAAAAAGTGTCATTGTTGAAGCGAAACACATGATCTAATTGGTTGGTTATCTTCTCAATTTGACACATGAAACATCCAATATTGCAATGGTGAGGGACCATCGTATTATCATACCTATGGATAAATATTTCATCATGCGAGAGTATATTAGTAATACACCACTTTAAGATGCCATCATTCACCTTAGTACACAAGTGAGTATTATATCTCTAAAATTATGAGAATATATGGGTTGACCTCATTTGTAACCACACAACACTTAAATTTGAGTAGCAAATCAACATACAATTTGACTAAACGACACGCTATTCAATCTTTCAATTTCTTATTTTGGTATGAACATGCTACCCAATTTTGGTATTAACGTGCTACCCACCTTTGAGATTTTGAATTTACCATGCAAACATGCAACCGATACACTTCTCTTAGGGTGCCTGTGGATATATTCAATGCACACAACTATCTAAGCCAATAAGAAAATCAAGATATTTCATCAAGGATGGACAAAGGTAGCGGTTCCATTGGTTCCATGTGGTTGACCTTGTGAGGAGGAAACTAACTCCATATTTATAGAAAATCCCTTTGGAAATTTTGACACCAATGTTTATCACATTTATATATTAACCAAACACTAAATAGTTGATCTCCCTTTTGAATATCTTCCACACATTTAGACAAACATCAATGGCAGTTTTGACATCACAATTAAAAATTGGCGATACAAAATTCATGATATTTAACCTAATATTGTATAATCTACATATCATACACAAGATGTTTATGAGGGTGCAAGTAAATTTTGTTTCATAAATGCACCAAGCAACCCTAGTCTTCATGTAACCAACACACTCCCAAGATAAGGGATAAAACTTAGATAAGTTGGGATCCAGTTAACATATTTTGTGCAAGCAAATACCTAGTCATATTCACTAATGTGTTCCCATGGTAATAAAATAAAAGATAAAGTAGACCCGATCAAACATCTAAATAAATTTTAATAAGGTACCTCACACCTCCTTCCTGAGTAAAAGTTAGAATATTTTTTGGACATGATGGTTGCTTTGTAATACACATGGTGGATCGGTCATTTTTCCATTATGCAAGTGTCCACCTCTTGGACACAGGTTAACATTTATTTTCTTTATAGGTTTTAAAAATTGTTAGTGTAATACTATGTGGGTTCCTGTGAACCCATCCATTGGCTCATGTTTGTAAGGTAATCTATTCTAAGTATGTTATTGCAATGTTCCTGACTTGGCTAGTCTATGAAACGCTGCTAATGTGTGTGTAGGATCAAAGGTTTACAGCATATAAGTGATCATACAAATAATAAATGTGACAAAGGACTGCAAAGTTTGTATTATGATATCTCTGTGGATTACAAAATGGTCGAATGCGGCTGAATAAACTCACAATACTCGACTAGATCAACACACAAAGGATCTTAGCTGGAATACAAATAAGCAACTAAAAGATAATACCCAGAATATGGGATCACTCCGGAATCAATAAAGAATGATGGAAGACCTGGATGATCTTCCCGGTGACTAGGGTGTGTCTTTCAATACCAAAATCATCCAACTGGTGTCTTCCTCCTGGAATACACTAAACTATCTCTCCTGAGATGCGCCTCTTCTCCTCAATGAAAATTCATAATATGCATAATAATGAATTAGGTCGCTGACCCTCCTAAATTATGCTAAAACCCCAATTCGATGTTGAATTTCAAAACCCTAAATCATGTTGAAACCCTAATTCATTGTTGACTTCCAAAACCCTAAATCATTGTTGAAACCCTAATTCATTGTTGACTTCTATTTTTAGCTCATAATGACTTAAAATCACTTTTAACCCTTTTTAGCTCAATGTCACTTTTTGAATATAACACCTGTGACTGGAGTGACCTCTAGTAACCCTGTTTACCCCTCTTTGGCCCTGGCTATAGTCTAACGGGGAAGTTTAGACCATTAAGCCTCCTCTCTGGAGATCCTATTTGGAAAGGGACATTACAGTCCTCCCTTCCCAAAATTGCTTGTCCTCAAGCAATACCAGTCCAGGGTGTTGCAACACCTGCTCACTCTCCCAAGTCACGTCCTCTACTGGAAGCCCTCTCCATCTGATCAAACACTCCCTGATGACCCTGCTCCTCAGTTTCCACTCCTGGAACTCAAAAATCTCCTCTGAAACTAACTCCAACTGTCCCTCCTCATCCAACGGGGGAAGCTCCTCTAATGTGCTAATGAATTGTCCCACTGCCTTTTTTAGGCAAGACACGTGGAACACGTTATGAATCTTGCTCCCCTCTGGAAGCTCTATCTCGTAAGCAACCTCGCCTACTCGGTGCATGATCCTGTAAGGACCATAAAATATGGGCTTGAGCTTCTCGCCCCCACTCTTCTTCAGAGATGACTGTCTGTAGGGTTGGAGTCTCAAGAAAACCAAATCTTCAACCTCAAAGATGTGCTCTATCATGTGCCTGTCCGCACTTATCTTTTGTCGGTTTTGCGTCGTCTACAGGTTCTCTTTCAACAACTTGAGAATCTTTTGACTCTCTATGATCCAATCCTTGGCCTTGGGAGCTCTGCTCTCCCTGAAGACCAAGTCTACCAAAGTGGGAGCATCATATCTGTACAATGCTCAGAAGGGTGTCATACCAATGGATATGTGGAAGGTGGTGTTGTAGAAATGTTCTCCTCAATGTAACCACTTTACCCACATTCTCTGTTGTCCTCCTACATAGTTTCTCAAATACCCTTCAACCCACTTGTTGACAATATCAGTATGCCCATCTGTTTGAGGGTGATAGTTGGTGCTAGGTGTCAACTCTGTCCCCACCAACCGAAACAACTCTCTCCAAAATGTCCCTATGAACCGATTGTCCTTGTCACTGACGATGTTCTTCGGAAACCCATGAAGTTTGAAGACCTCCCTGAAGAAAAGCTCGGCCACCTAAACTGCGTTGTACTCTGTCAGTATGGTGTAGAAGTGTGAAAACTTGGTCAATCTGTCGACCACTACATAGATATAGTCCTTACCCTGGACCTTGGGTAGACCTGTGATGAAGTCCATAGATATATTCTCCCATTTCTGCTCTGGAATGGGGAGTGGTTTAAGTAGCCATGTTGGAAGAACATGCTCTAACTTGTTCTGCTGGCAAGTCACACACTCACTGACATGTCTCATAACATCTTTTTTAAGGCCCTTCCATGAGAACCTCTCTCTGTTCTGTCTGTAGGTTTTGAAGAACCCCTGATGGCCTGCTAGAGGTGAATCATGAAATGTGGTGAGGATCTTCTTCTTAAGACTTGAATCTGGAACTAAGTAGGCTTTATCCTTGTAAAATATGACATCGTCAGTGACCCTATACCGGTCATCCTGTATCTTCCTATCCATCACCTCACAAGCGTACTTGTTCTTGGAATATTCCACTAACAAGTGGGATTTCCAATCTGCTGAAATCTCCATCAAAGAACATGCCACATGTCTCCTCGATAGTGCATTGGCCACAATGTTCTTCTTCCCCTTGACATACTCTATGTCAAAGTCAAATTCATGTACCTTCGTCACCCATTTATGTTGGCGCTCACCGAGGTCCTTCTGCTCAAGGAAATACTTCAAATTGTTGTGATTGGTCTTGACCATGAATTTGCTGCCCACCAAATATTGTTTGAACTTGGTCAAGGCATGCATGATTGCCAACATTTCCTTGTCATAAATGGAGTACAACCTCTCAGGTTGACTAATCTTCTGGCTCTCGAATACAATGGGGTGTCCTCCCTACATCAAAACTACATCGATCCCTTCGTCGGATGCGTCACACTCTAATACAAATGGCAAGGTGAAGTCTGGTAGTGCCAACACTAGACAAGTGCCCATGACTTTCTTCATGTGATCAAAGGCTTCCTGTGATTTCTTGGTCCATATGAAGGCCCCATGCTTGGTAAGATCTGTCAGCAGTGCTCCAAGCTGAGAAAAACCCCGGACGAACTGCCTGTAATAGCTACACAGCCCGAAGAAGCTCCTCAATTCTATCACATTCTTGGGCATTAGCCAATCCAGAATGGCTCTGATCTTCTCTTGGTGCACCTGTACCCCCTGTGCACTGATGATGTGGCCTAAGTAAAGCATCTTTGTCATACTGAACTCGCACTTGGACTCTTTGGCATATAATGACTGTGCCTCCATGATGCTCAATACCTCATCCAGGTGCCTCATATGCTCTTGCCATGACTGGCTATAGATCAAGATGTCATCGAAGAAAACCAAGACTGATTTCCTTAACTGATCCCTGAATATATGGTTCATGCAAGACTGGAATGCAGCAGGTGCATTGGTTAGCCCAAATGGCATAACCAGGAACTCGAAGTTTCCAAAATAACATCGAAATGTCGTCTTCTCTATGTCCTGCTCTCAGATACTGATCTGATGATATCCAGAGCGTAGATCAATTTTTGAGAAGAAAATTTCCCCATGCAGTTCATCCATCAACTCGTCAATGCGTGGGATAGGGTAATGGTTCTTGATGGTTTTCTTTTTGAAGGCTCATTAATCAATGCACTTCCTCATGGTCCCATCCTTCTTCAGAACTAAGACAATTGAAAAAGAAAATGGGATGTTTCTCTGTCTGATGTGTCCCATCACCAACAATTCCCTGATTGCCTTCTCTATCTCATCCTTGAACCTCCTAGGATGACGATAAGGGGGTGTGATCATAGGTTTGGCCCCCTCCTCCAACTCAATGGTGTGGTCAAACCCCCTATCAGGTGGTCTCCATGGTGGAATTGCCTCAAAGACCTGTTGATGTCATCCCAATAAATTCTTGATCTTTGTATGGTATTGTTGTCGACCTTCCAAATCCTTCTGAGTAGTGATCAAGCATTCTGCGGCATATGCTACCTCCCCATGTCTAAATATTCTCTCCATCCTCTTGGCTGAAACTGTCATGGGTGCTCCTGTCAACATACCTCTTAGAACAACCTTCTTCCCATCTTGATCTTTGAATCCCATTTCCAAGGTTTGGTAGTTGGTAGTGATTTTTCCCAAGGTAATCATCCACTGAACTCCTAACACCACATCTGTGTCCGATAGGTCAACCACATAAAATGTGTCTCTCACTGTGTAGTTGCCTAACTTCATCTCTAAGTTTGGAACTCTGTCTAGGCACTCCACTGTGTGGCCATCTGCTACCGCAACATCAAACCCCTCAAACTCCTCTGTCTGAAGTGTCCATCTCGATACAAGTGAAGCGTCGATGAAGTTGTGGGTGGCCCCACCATCTATTAGGGCGATTGCCCATTGCCCCTGAATAATCCCTCTGATACAGAGGGTATCATACCTGGGAACACCAGAAAGGGTCGCTATGACACCTCCCTTTGTTGGTTTCCTCCTGTTAGCCTGTTCTGGCGGTTGTGGGACCACTGGAGGATGGGATCCTGCTAGTGTCGGTGGTCTACAGGGAGGCTGCTCCTATGCTGGTGCTGACTCCTCCTCTAAACTAGTGGATCCATTGTCCTACTCCTCCTCCTCACTATCCACGCTGTCTGTTGCTACCTCAATATAATGAATCTCTCCTTTTCCCATGCACCTGTGGCTTGGGACCCAAGTATCTCTGCAGCTAAAGCAAAGATTCTTCCTCATAAGCTCTCACCTAGTCTCATCATCCAACTCCTCCTTGCCCTTCCATTCTCTCTGAAATGGATTCCTATCTTGATCCCTCTGGGGCACAAATAGTTTGGAGAAAGTTTTAGTCTTTGGCACTGAGTCTGCCAGATCTCGAGTGCGAAGGATGGCATCCTACAAAGTGGGAGGCCTGTATGCCTTCACCCATCCTCTCAAAGGCTCTGTGAGTCCTTCTATGAATAGCATGATCAGCTTGGGCTCTGATATATCTGTCACTGCCACAGCTACCCGCTGAAACTCTGTGATGAATGCCTTTGTTGTCCCAAATTGTCGCAACTGGGCTAGATTCCTGAAGTGTATCTCGGGGTCCTTCCTGTCAAACCTGTCGATGAGCCTATCTGTAAACTCCCTATAGGAGGCGATGCGACTGTGACCCAATGTCACCGGTCCATGATACCACCACTCGTGTGCCTGACCCTCCAAGTGTAAGGTCGCAAAATTGATGGCCTCTATCTCGGTCATCCGGTTGATCTTGTAATACGTGTCTAGCTTCTGTACCCAAGCTTTGGTGGTGTATTTGGATGATTCGTCGAAAGAAGGGATGGCGAGTTTCCCAAATTTTTGGATGAAATCGAGGTTATGCCCCTGCTGCTGTTGTGGTCCTCCCCTCTGTGGCTTTCTGGGGCGGTTTGTGAGTCTGAGTCCACAGTACTCGACTAAGGTCATGTCTTGATGGAAGTCACGACCCAATGCTGCGTACTCCCTCCTATACTCTGCAATGTCATCGGCATGAGTGGGTGGCCTCTGTGTTATTGGTGGTGGTGCTGCTACCGGGGGTGCCCTCTGGAAACTGGGAAACAAGGGTCTGGGAACCCTACTCGCAGAGGTGCATGTGTGAGAAGGTGACTGGGGTCTACTGCCTGCTCCCAATTTCCCCTATGTTGTATGCAGGACTTGTGTATCTGGGGTGCCCACTCTAGCCAATCTATCAACCACCTGTGCCAAGGACTGAGACATGGTATGTTGACTAGCTAACATATCGTTGATAACCTGCATGAAAGTTGCCTCTGGATCTATGGGGGCCTTGCCACTGCCCTCTGGTCGCTCATATATGTCTCCTAGTATCCTCTCTGCCTTACGCTTAGCGTCACGCTCTGCACTTCTCTCTACTTCTTTGTGTGCCTCTTCCTCTTCCTCTGAGCTAGGAGGAAAAGGGGGAAAATTAGGCCCATGCCTTCCTTCCTGATGCCTGTTGTAAGTGACATATTCATCACCTATGTGTTCATGGCCCTCTGGGTATTCTGCTGCACTCATTGTCTTTAGTCACAGGCTAGCAGGACTAAAGCTCTGATACCACTGTAATGTTCCTAACTTGGCTAGTCTAGGAAACACTGTTAATGTCTGTGTAGGATCAAAGGTTTACAGCATATAAATGATCATACAAATAATAAATGCGACAAAGGATTGCAAAGTTTGTATTATGATATCTCTGTGGATTACAAAATGGCCGAATGCTACTGAATAAACTGGCAATGCTCGACTAGATCAACAGACAAAGGATCTTAGTCGGAATACAAATAAGCAACTAAAAGATAATACCTAGAATATGGGAGCACTGCGGAATCAATGAAGAATGATGGAAGACCTGGATGATCTTCCTGGTGACTAGGGTGTGTCTTTCAACACCGAAATCAGCCAACTGGTGTCTTCCTCCTGGAATACACTGAACTATCTCTCCTGAGATGCGCCTCTTCTCCTCAATGACAAGTCATAATCTGCATAATAATGAATTAGGTCACTAACCCTTCCTTTATAGCTTTCCAAAACCCTAAATCATGCTGAAACCCTAATTCACTGTTGACTTCCAAAACCCTAAATCATGTTGAAACCCTAATTCACTGTTGACTTCCAAAACCCTAAATTACTGTTGAAACCCTAATTCATTGTTGACTTCTATTTTTAGCTCATAATGACTTAAAATCACTTTTAACCCTTTTTAGCTCAATGTCACTTTCTGAATATAACACCTGTGACTAGAGTGACCTCTAGTTACTCTGTTTACCCCTGGCTATAGTCTAACGGGGAAATTTATACCATTAAGCCTCCTCTCTGGAGCTTCTATTTGGAAAGGGACACTACAGTTATGGACAAAATTTATGGTATCAAGAATCAACTTCTTCTGCATATTTTTGTTGGAATATGGATTTTCCTAAATTGGCACTTGAAAAAGAAATATGACATTGAGTGTCTAACAAGGAATATATTTGGGACCACATATCCTATAGTTTCGATAACAACCATCATCCTACGGATACTATGCTGAGAAATATTTGAAAGGATCTGACAACATTTATTTAAAACATTTTTTCTTGAGAAACAATTTCCCATATTGTCTCGTGAGAGAAGAATGGGGAAGTTGGTACCTTGCCAATGCCATTTTGTGGACTTCCCCCCTCTTTCTCAAGTTTCTATATGGAGGGAAGTATTAACCGCTAACCACAATAATGGATGGTAATATTGCAAGAATTGGTGGGAATGGATCTCACAATCTATCTAGGAATTATGCATTAGTCAAAAGGGTCAAACCAACTAAGTTATCTAATGGGGTAACCTTTATCCATGATATGCATGTTCCTACTCAACTTAAATATGTCCTACTTATTCATGCAACCATTGATATAGAGGTAATAGGTATACGATAAAGAAGATTGAGCATCGGGTCATATATGGATTTACATCTCACGATAATTAGAAACTTACTAAAAAAAATTAATATTGTTATTGCTTGAGAAGTCCAAGGGCCTAAGCTGGTCAAATTTGGTGACCATTGAGATGGATTTTTTTTAATCAAAACCTACAACTATTTTCAAATAATACAATGATATATTTTCCTTTATTTACCATTATCTAAAATTTATTCCATTGGAGTATGGAGAGACTAAGATCAAGTAACAACCCAATGCAAGAGTAATAAGGCATCGCCTTTGTTATATGCATCTAAAATATATTTGAAGACTTAATGAAAAACTATCCAAGATAATAATTGTCAATGGGTATCCCCTATGTCATTATAAAGAGGAAAAATGAGAAGCTTCAATTTTTTGTTGAGTTTTTGGCACTCAATAGAGTCATAGTTCATGCTCCTTTTCCAACACCATTTACAAAGGAAGTCCCTAAAGGTGTAGCAGGTTAAGATATTTATTCCTTTCTATATGGCTATTTTGGATATAATCGCATGTCCATTCAAGAGCGGGACAGTCACCTCACTCAATTTGCAACTAAATGGGGTGAATTTATCTACGAGCATATGCCATTTGATATGATTCCAAATGCACCAAATTATTTCTCAAAAATGATCATGAATATCTTTTACGATTTTATGATAATTCATTCGAGTTTATTTAGGTGATTCGGCACTAATTTGTTTCCTTGGGTATAATTTGGTTGATCTTTGGGATATGTTGTAATGCTACTATGAGAAAGGTATCTCCCTCAACCCTAATAAATATCACCTTCTTCGTCCCTATGGATGGTTAGTTGATAATGTAGTCATAAAATGTAGCACGATGGTAAATCTAGATGAAATTATGGCACGCTGGTAAATCCAAATAAGTTGTGTGTTATTAGGGATCTAGTTGAACCTATAAATATTTCACAAGAAAAATATTTCTAATGACACACATTCCATTATTGAAATTTAGTTAAAGGACATGCCTCAATTTCATTACCTTTAGAGAAGTTTGTATTCAAGGGATGCTCCCTTTGAATGAAACATTTAATGTCAATTGAATTTGATCTAATAAAGCACAATATTATCAATGCTCAGGTCTTGAAATGTTTGGAAGGAAAAGGAGATTCCATGTCCATGTCCATGCCTCTAACATGGCTATTAGAGTGAAACTCTCCCAATTGTGCAATGGAAATATTATTTATCTAATTATGTTTCCTAGTTGTAAGATAACCCTTGAGGTGATAAAATACACCACAATGGAAAGATAACTTCTCAAAAAGGTGTACACCTTGCAAAATTTTTGTCATGAGTTTATTCCATTAATACGTTGACCATTTAGCATTAAACTAAATCATCTATAAACCATTTCCATCTGGTTGGTTGAGTAAGTGTTTGATTCTCATTTGGGAATATGATTTTGATATTTTATCAAACTAAGAAAGGCTCATGTGGGTATTAATCATTGGTTAATGAAAAACATTGTAGATAATTTTATAGTAAACAACAATTTTCCATGTGTATGAATATTTCAAATTCCAATACTCTTGTGTACCTTTCATATGTTTGTTACTTTCTAGAGAATGGTAAGGTCCCTATGAGGTTGGTGATAATATCAACACAATATTTGGCTCTTCAATCTTCTTGGTACAAATTGATCTTAGGGAAATTGTATAAGTGAGGAAAGGGTCAAATTCCATGATGATGCAAGGCACATTCCTTGACATAGGAATTTATTCATGATGGACATCTTGGTGCTTATGGTGCTCATTTATGGCATAGTTAACCTATTAAAAATTACTTTTTATGGCATAGTTAACCTATTAAAAATTACTTTCTTCTAGTTTATAATGATAGAACATTGTGATTACTATTTTCGTAAGTGACAACAATGTTGGAAGGTTTCCAACAAACCAAATTAGTGAAGCTTTAATCCCCTACAACCAATTTTACCAATGTGACCTTTTAAGCACTAGGGTTTATATTTTATTACACCTCTTGTCCACTAAAATGAGTAAAAAACATGCATTTATAATGACCACATATTTCTTCACTAAGTGGGTAGAAGAATAGGTAGTTTGAACATACACCTCCAATGGTTAATAAGTTTATGTTTGAAACTATTTTATGTTAGCTCAAATGTCCTTTATAACTTATTTTCAATCAACACACATTTTATGGGAAGAGTAGTGTAAGAATTACTTAAGTACTTATAGGGTTATCCACCAATGAAACACTCCATATTATCTCAGTGTAAACAATCAAGATAAAAGTATCTGACAAGCAATGTAGTGATTGGGAAGATTGAGTCGATGAAATTATTTAGGCATATAATATGGTCTTTAAAAAGTTGACTAGGTATACGTCCTTTTAGATGGTATACAAACATAATGTTATCACACCAATAGAGTTTTAGGACCCCTCACTATGGGTGGACATCTCTAAATTATGGGAAAAGGGTTCATCCCCGTATAATAGTTTGTATGAACTAAAGAAGTTGAATGAATATATGGTTTGAGTTTCAATGAATCGATGTAAAGGATCATAGGAAGTCATACCATGATAAGTGTCTACAATGGAAATAGTTTAAAGAAGGTGTTGAGTTATTCCTCTATGATAACCACCCAAAAGGGAAATCTATAAAAGTTGAGGTATGGTTGGTAGGGACCTTATTTATTTCCAAAGTGTGATAATGGAACAACACAATTCTAGATCCATAAGAATTCATACCATGATAAGAGTTTAGTATGGAAATAATTCCAGGAAGGTACCTAGTTATTCCTCTATGATAACTACCTAAAAGGGAAATCCATAAAAGTTGAGGTATGATTGGTTGAGACATTATTTTCTCGCTAAAATGTGACAATGGTAGAACATAATTATGGATACTAAACTAGGTCACCTTGCCCAACCCAATGAACATGTTTCAATCGAGGATATGTCATGAATGGTTTTAATCACTGAGGCTTATATATATCTATATAGAATCCCATACATGGACTTTCTAGAGATTTGACAATTGAAACAAGCAGTTCTAATGGATGCATCTTAAACTATAAAAAAAAATCTAATCACATTCTCCCTTTCATCAATTTTAATGATCATGTTTAATTCCATTATAGATGTTGATGATGAGTTTATTCACATATAATGATGATGAATGTATTTTTGATGTGCTCACCTCCAATAATTTTCATTCTTATTTACTATCTTTTTTTTAATAGTTACATTCTAGTACATTTGAGAAAATACCTCAACTTTACCTAAAAGCATAGATTAATACATATCCAAAGCTTCCAAAAAATAGAGCATACAAATTATCAATTGATTTCCTACATAACTTAGATTATAGTCTAAATTCCTAACTCTATAGTTTAGATTGTAGTCTAATTTGCTAACTCTAATTTCTTGAGTTCTATTTCTAGAACAAATATGTCATATTGTTTACTTATATATCTACAAAATACATACACCTATTAACTAAACTAAAAATTGATGTCATAGTATTTTTTTTGAAGCATTGGTGTTTCTATGATTTTGTTCATGTTTGGGTTGTCTTCCGTTCCAAGTGAGTGATTGCAACTAGAAAGTCCATATTCACCCTCATGTTGTAAATTTGTTTGTTCAAGTGTAAAAATTTTCGATCATATGCCTTCCAATGGGCTTGCCATTTTCTTCTACAAAATCAATGTTGTTTATATATGTTCTTCTATACTCTTTCCACAACAAATAAACTTTCCTAAAATGTGTCTACTTTGTTTTCATTTTCTTCTGCTTGATAGGTAAGTGAATCTACACCATCACCAATAGTTTCCCCAAATTCCTTGATGACATGACTAAAATACAGAATGCCACCATCTATTCAACTTTCCTAAAATGTGTCTACTTTGTTTTCATTTTCTTCTGCTTGATAGGTAAGTGAATCTACACCATCACCAATAGTTTCCCCAAATTCCTTGATGACATGACTAAAATACAGAATGCCACCATCTATTCTAATTCTAAATTAATTACCCTGTTATATTTCTAAAGCAAAATCTCTTTTTTTCACATTGTAATGAGATATTCTTTATTTTGTTCCTCTATTGTCTTTTCACTTGTTATGAAAATTCTAATTTGACACATTCTTGTATTAATTTTCGTAGTGGAAAATCCTTATTGATTTCTTCAAGTCCTGCCATTTCTTCTACTTGAAATTTTCCCATTTTTAGTTGTGCACCTATGTTGCCTCCAACCTACTTGTTATGTACTTGAACCACATGTAGAAAAATTCTAGTTGTTTCAAATGAGTTCACTAAGACTATTTTTTTGTATATGATTCTCTGGGTTGGAAATTTCTTAGGTATATTCCCACCTATTGTTTTGATGATCAATTTTGAGTCACATATTCCTACCACTTTCCATGGGTAAAGTCTTCAAAAAATATATGCATTAGGTAATTGCTCGGGTCTTTACTATATTGTTTGTTGTGATCCCTATTTCCCACCAAAAAAAAACAAGGTGTTTGCCTCTCATAGCAAAGATGACTCCCCCTGCTCCAAAAACTCTTGGGCTTCCCTTAGCTACACCCAAAAACAAATAATGTGAATGGCTCTTGTTCCAAACTCCAATGAGCAATTTTCTTTAGGTGTAGGTCAAGTTTGCAAACATTATTATATTTCCATATTGTAGTTTCCTTCTACATATCTAGAATTCCTATACTCACACTTATTTCATTTATTTAACTTCTTTCTTCATCTATGTGTATATGATTCCTTCAATTTTCATACTAGTGAGAGAAACAATGGTTAAGATGTTAGCAAGAGTGTAAACATGCATAAATCCTTTGGACTTTTTTTGGTGGAATATGGCATTATTTCTTGCCCCCATATTTTCCATGATAGAAATCTCAAGAGAATCTCCCATAAATTTTCCAATATAGATTTCCTTTTAGATGAGTTGGATATCTATCCCAATTTGTGAGGAGATCTACCCAACCTTCTACATGTGAAACAAAATAGAGAAGGCCTTCAAAGGCTAGATTCCATTCACTTATTACTACTATACATTCCAAATGTATGCAACATTTCTCCAAGATAGGTCTCATATAGAAATATTTATAATTTGAACCTAACACTAGTTTGGAAACTATCTTTTCCCTCGATATATCTAAGTTCATTTTGCCAAGAACCTTAATTATTGTTTGCTTTGGTTATGGTGTATGTTCACATTTTCTAATTTGAATCTATGTTTTAATCATTTTAATGGATGTCCTTTAGGATGATGCCTAGTTTATTATGTGTGACATGTCATTGTACATGTATTCACAACCAAACGTTATCAAAAATTTCAAACAAATTTCATGAATCATCCTAATCAATTTTCATTATTAGTAAACCTTATCATTCGTGGACAATATGCCTTCTTATGCCTCATTGCCTAAACAATCACTATAATATTTTCTCAATCAATCTCAACCATGTTATTCTCTATACTACTAAAGCAATGGATTTGGCTTAGTTTTGAAATTTTTTACTAGTTCCATTATGGAAATCATGCATGCATAGGATAATATGGTCTCTTGAGACATTTAGAAATAACAAGTGATAAATATGGGAATATTATCTTGGTTGATCCATGAGTTTCTACATTTTCACAATACAAAAGGCCAACCAAAAAGAAAAAGGGTCACCCACCTAATAATTTGACCTCTTTGACCCAACATAATATTCTACACGAGAATAAGGGAACCCACCTCTCCCAGATCTAGACCTGACGATGAACTCATAACAGCGCAACCCCATAGCCAATAAAGTCACCTGGATGAAACATTTATTACAGTGCAAGCCCTCAGTTTAAATAATGATCAAACCAAGAAGAAAAAGAGAAGCACCATTGTTAAGGCTAACCATGACCCAAGACTATATCTAACGTCCACCATTATCTCCCTCTCAATAATTCCAAGCAAAAGTTGCCCATTTTGACCATTGTTGGCATTTTTCTCTTTTTCTTTATATTGGAGGTTTAGGATGATATCAGGGAGCTCCAACCAACAAAATAGGTTGAATCAACATAGACATAGGAACAAGATCATTGCCATTATTTACTAAGCGCCTATTAATAATTTTCTCAGGGGATTTACATCTAATTTTGAAATGAACTACTATCTTTGCAAGTTTGAATGATATATGTTGTATGAACTATGTTAAAATTTATAGTTATGGTTGTAAATGAATACCATGTTAAAGGTCAAAATTAATTGGCTATACATAACTAGTCTATATGTAGATTACACACTCTATGTTTCCCAATGTTCCTTATGTTGATGCTTAAATCCAAAATACAACACACAAAACACTCCTATAGAGATGGCCAAGAAGAAGATTTGGGAATGGAAAGCCTAGTTGCTATTTCAATCCCTAAACTCAACTATTTTGAAATGAGATTGATTTGTTAACTAAGTTAGTAGAGCTATTCCACCTAAAGGGTACAAGGTCTCCTTAAATGTGAATGAGTTTAGTTTAGAATGAGCCTTAGGTTAGTAATTGATTCAATCATATTTAATGTTGAATTTAGGCTTTAAATGCAAATGAAAAATGTTGTCCTGAATCACAAATAAATGCGATAACTATCCAAACTAGCCAAATACTAAAATTAAATGCATAAATAAAGAAAACACTATATGCAAAGTAACCAACACATATGTATATTATATACAATAGCTAACTATAGTCGATATGTACATCATAATGAAATCGAATGCGTGAAATAAATGATAATTTAAATAGGAAATGTAGGAAATTGCATGGAGAATCAACAAATATGCCCGTAAATATGATTTTATTGATAAAAATGTATAAACAACCAAAATAATAACCAAACAAAGCAAACAATTAGTTCTGCTCCAAGCGAATGGGATGTTTATGAAACCATATGTCACTTGCAATCAATACAAATCACAACAAGAGAAGTCTCAGATGGTGGGAAATATTTTCAATGATTCTACACCTAGGTTGTCTAAAAGGAATCTACATTCATGATTGAGACAGACTCAAAGACTGAACATAAATACATAATCCATGAAAGCAAATAAATGAATATACCCTCTAATGAGAGCATATATAATATTGGACCTCCACTATAAGCCATCCTACCATTGTAGGCTTTTGTTAGGTCACTTGAAATTAAAATAGCACAAACTTTGTGGTGTAGACGATGAACACAAACACACTTGATCTTTTCTCCATGTCCTTTTTAGGTCTCCTTCCCCTCCTTTTATAGATGGTAAGATGATAGAAGAAGAGTTGTAATTTCCCTTGAGTTTCGCCTATAAATTAACTTATGAGAAATTTCATTTAGTTTTTGGGATGGATGGAATTTGCAAAGTCATTTTAGTCAAACATACTTGGGATCCTAGGCATGCCATGGATTCATCAACTCTACTAATGTGCAAAACTATTTGAAATATCCCCTTTGTTATCAAGAATACATATCTCCAAAGCACATTTAAAACACTTTGATATGAGATATTGTTGAGAATTCATAATTTCGTCTTTCCTTTCACTCCATCATAAATACAACCAACACACACACATTTGTGTGTGTGTGTGTGTGTGTGTGTCTATGTGTGTGTGCTCAATTGTCAATTGTATATAACCAAATGTACAAAATTAAAATGCACATAATTAAAGTTCCCATAATTCAAGACTTGAAACTATGTCTGATATTGTGTGTGTGTGTGTGTGTGCGCTCAATTGTCGATTGTCTATAACCAAATGTACAAAATTAGAATGCACATAATTAAAGTTCCCATAATTCAAGACTTGAAACTATGTCCAATATAGTATATCAATCATCAAAATTGTCACGTTAATTACTGAGTAGAAGCATTGGGAGGATTCTTTTAGTATAGGCCTGCATACGTAACCTTGTTAACATAAACCACATCTCTATTTCAAGTTGGAATCTTGATTCATTCCTAAATCTAATCTAAAGGCTTTGATGGTTGCCTTTCCTTAAATTGATGGCAATGATAAGATGACCTACCTTTCTGTATGTTAATCATTCAACACACACAATCACTTGAAACCGTGCATATCCAAATAATACATATGCTACTTATAATAATCTAAGTACAAGAAGGATGGGAAAGGCTACATATACAAGGAAATGAGTGGTGAATAGAAGGAGAAAGACAAAAATGAACTATGTTGGTATCCCTTTACACCATCCTACAAATTATTTAATAATCACAATCACGTACCAAACTATAAGGGTTAACCAACAAACAAACTACAAACCTGAGTGAATTTTCCTCTTCATAATTTATTTCCTTGTGACAACATGCATGCTAATCAATAATTTTTTTGTGTATGCATGTAAATCAAGTATGGATGTTCATGCATGCTTTCAATAGTGTTCGTCAAGACATATATGGAAATACCCAAATGTAAATTTGAGCATAAGCAACCATGTAAGGCCCTAGCCTTGAGGGACTTCAGGCACCTCCATCACACTATCACTTCACTAGAAATTGATCGACACAGAAGGGACACAATAGTTTGGCTAGTTGGATGAGTTGGTTTGGGACCATTGCATTATGGCAAGGCATGTTGTAGACTTATCGAGCACCCTTGCATGAAGTCAGGGTGCACCATAGACATTGGGAAAGCTTCAGCTGGTTGTGATAGTAGGTTGCAACATTGGACAAGCATGCCTTGGGAAGTATTGCACAATGCAAGGAACTCCTAAGTTCTATATGGCTTCAAAAATAAATTTGGCTAAGCATGGAAATATGATAAGAGTTCTCACTGATATTTCTTATAGATACTACACAGTGACTTGGATGGTGGGAATTCCTTGGTTTATGGGCATGTGAGTAACAATGCCTTGAATTGGGGTGTAGCACCATAGTCCATGGGTAGAAGTTCCTAGATAGTTTTGCACATGTCTCAAGTTGAATGGATAGATGCCCAACATGACATGAAAAACAAGGAAAGGAACTAATCACCTTGGATGTCATTTAAGCAAGATAATTGACCATTGGATGCAGGAGAGAATTAGGACACCTTGGGTGCACAAGCTAGACCTGCAGACCCAAGGGGCTCAAATACTAGGAAAAGTGATGGGTGGATTACACATTGGGTCCACTTTGAACGTGGGGTGAATTGCAAGGAACCTTAGAAGTAGGAAATGACCAAGGCATGGCTCATATATAAATAGGACGCCTCAAAGTGAAAATCCATTGATTCAAGGTTGGTCATTTCATACAAGGGTGGACAACAAGCTCATCAATTGTGTTAAATCCAGGTTTGGCATAGTGGAGTACTTTGACACTGGTGGAGTGAATTGAAGAAGAGTTAGGACTTGCGGGAGGTAGGTCTATAGATGCTTTAGGGGTTATATTATACAAGTCTATTGGGAAGTAGGACATAAGTAGTGCTTCCTTAGATTTATTGTACATATGTAATAGAGTTGTAGACAGAAGGATGACCTCCCTTGTTGTATATTTGTACCATTCTTCATAGGAATAAATTTAAGGCACCCACCTTGATCTAGAATCAGATCCAGGAGCCTGACAGGGCTAAAAAAGGCTCAAAAATTAAAGTTCTCAGAATCGGACGAAACCAATTCCATTGTGACCAGCTCGTCACGCTGATTCCTTCCATATATTCACTTTCTCAAGCGGGTGTCATATGCGAGAGTTATCACACTCTGACCATTTTCCAAACAGCTAAAAAGTCGAAAAAAAATTCAACAATCAAAAGGTGACGTGTACACTTTCTGGAGGTGACACGTGGTAGTGGAAAAATGACATGTCGTAGCACAGCAGCAGGGTGACTGGGCAGTTTGACTGGGCACAGGACAGATCCACTCAGATGATGACAAGTGGCACCCTATAACTGGTTGGCATTGTAAAAGTTTTATGAAGCTCATGGGTCTCGACCCCATGACCTATTTGGTTGAGTGCAAGTCTTGGTAGAGGTCCAATGGCCAACGCGCCATACCATTTGTTAGTTAAATAAACCCACTTTTTGTGTAATAAAGTGTATTTATTAAGTGATGGGGCGTAAAGGGGCTGGGGCTTAGTTTTATTTGGCGCTATGACCATAGAGGATAGGAGCATGGGCATACAACCACCAGCGCGCAAGTGTAGCACCCATCCTCCATTTAGTTCAGAGCCATGACCAGGAGCTGGATGCATATCCAGAAGGATCGGTCCTATTCTGAGTGCATGCGACCAGGTTCTTTTGAGGTGAGGGCCAGCGCGCAACCCCTAGGGGGCTGGCGCTTGGCCATATGAATTCATATGACTCTATTTAAAGTGTGCACACCAAGCCTATGGGGCTTAACTCATATGTTTTTGGAAAAGTGGGTTATTTCCTCTGGTTTTGGGGATTTTTAATTGATTTTGGCCCGTTAATAGTGGATTTTGCCCATTTTGGGGGATATTGGGCTCTTTTTTAGCCTAGATTTTGGGAGGAAGTTGGGGAAGGATAACCAACTTCAGATCTA
>CBVK0104294832.1:0-13167 GCA_900067695.1 Picea abies
TGGTTTCTCTAGCACCCACTAGAAGGAAGCACCAACTCCTTGAATATTCCAACACCAACTTCCTGAATGTTCCAACACCAACTGGATGGAAGCACCAACTTCCAGTTACACAGGCTCGAACCTGTATAACAGAGAACACTTGTTCTCCTTTGCACCACCCTGCCACCCTGGTTTCTCTGGCTGCAACCAGATGGAAGCTACAACTTCCTGTGTTCAAGCTCCCACTTGAACCTCTGAGGACAACAATCCTCCCAAGCACCTCCCAACCTCCCTAGAATATGAATGGCTAAATAAACAATCAACTTTACAGATAAATTAGTTCTTACCAATCTTTCTTTGTTCTGTAAATCTGGTCTTCTACACACTGTTTGCTGCTCTTCTCTTTCTCTGTCTGTTCAGCAGGTATGCTCTGCATCAACTCGTTCTCTCAATCTGCTCTTCTTCAACTTGTTCTGTCATTCTGCTCTGCTTTTTCTCTTTCTGTCGTTCTACTCTGCTTCTGCTCTGCGTTTCATCTCACTCTGCACATTTTCTAAGTCTCATGCTACGCATCCTCTCATTTTCCCTTTCTTACTGTTTCGTTCATTTTCCATCCGGAACAACCAACCATACATAGTCTGTCTCATTTTCTTTTATACACAACTACACGACGGTTCAACTTCCCAACTTCTTAGGCAAAAGAAAGACCACTGTCCGAGCAACTGAAACGCTCACTGATTTGCAATCATGAGTTCGTTTCACTAACAGATTCGTAACTGAGGGGTTAACTATGAGAGAGAACAATAACCTTCCGATCATATTCCAATTTATTCGCATTGTTGGATGAACTTTATTAATCTTGCCTTTAAAACGGGTTTCGACATTTCGACATTCTTGATGTTCAATGTTCTTGTCACTTACAAATCCCGATCCTCGAAATTCTGTAAAGAAGTCGAATCAACGATCCAGATCATATCTTGATCTGACGGTTCAGATTACATCACGATTTCACATATTGCGATATCGGGATTCCTGATGTCAATAATCTTTGACATGTCCAACTCTCGATCCTCGAAACTCCGACAAGGGCTAGAATCAACGGTCCAGATTCAACCTTAATCTGACGGCTCAGATTACATCGCGATTTCACATATCGCGATATCGGGATTCCTGATGTCAATAATCTTTGACATGTCCAACTCTCGATCCTCGAAACTCCGACAAGGGCTGGAATCAACGGTCCAGATTCAACCTTAATCTGACGGCTCAGATTACATCGCGATTTCACATATCGCGATATCGGGATTCCTGATGTCAATAATCTTTGACATGTCCAACTCTCGATCCTCGAAACTCCGACATGGTGTAAGTCTGCTGATGTCACATGTGTTAAATAACTGCCACGTGTCACCTTGATTCGTGACTTACATGTGCTTGGCATGTTGAATCAGTCTGACACTTGTCATTACCTGGTTGTGCCACGTGTTCCTAGCTGACGTGGTTTGCTGATGTGAGTCGGATCGACGGTTCAGATGTGATCTTGATTTGACGGCTCAGATTACGTCGGGATTTTGCATATCGAGAAATCGAGATTCTTGTTGCATTGTTTCTTTGACATCTCCAACACGCAATCCTTGAAACTCCGACAGGGAGTCGGATCAATGGTTCAGATGTGATCTTGATTTGACGGCTCAGATTACGTCGAGATTTTGCATATCGAGAAATCGGGATTCCTGTTGCATTGTTTCTTTGACATCTCCAACACATGATCCTCGAAACTCCGACGGGGAGTCGGATCAACGGTCCACATAACCCCCTGAGATGGACGGTCCTCCTGCTTTCGGGATTTGTGAGCCCTCTACTCCTTGCACTTTTAAAGATCGTGCAGGTTTTCCTCAATCCAACGGTGGTCGGACCCTGCGCTCAGATCTAACGCCTGAGATCTATCCTCCTCTTCAACGCGCTCTTCTTGTCTTTATTCAGATCTGACGACCCTCATGTTGTCGGGAATTTTGGATGGGATCCAACGATCAGAAATGATTCTCGGGCCTTCGATCATTTTGTCAATGTTGCGTTGCCTTCGATCATTCGGTCTTCCTGGACTTATCTTCTATTTGCCTGTTGATTATCGCTGCTGTACTCAAGCCATCATTACTTCTGTACTTGCCATCAATGACAAGCATTCGCTGTCTGTTAAATATTTTCCAACAGACTGTACGCTGTACAAATGTTTTTTTTTTAAATTTTGCAGCTACAGTCCTACAAACAAAAATTTCCGCCGACAAATTTTGTCACTGCCAATAAAATGATCTCGTGCAAATTTGGCTTTTGTCGGAGACTTTGCTTTGATACCATGTTAATGTATCTTAACCCAACACTCGACTAGTAATTCCAATAAAATCTCTTTATTAATTAAAAGCACAACTAGGTTATTAACGAAATTAGGGGAAGCATGAAAACTGAAACCAATCACATTTGCACAAGAGATTTCGGGTAAACACCTCAGGAAAAACTCTAAAGGGAAAACCAGATCTAAGTTTGATTTTATTAATTAAAATCCTTGGGCTCTCGTCCTGGGGTAATGGCCCATCAGAGGAATACAATGCAACAATAGCCTAGCCCACCTGACTGCTATCTCCCTTACACCTTTTCTCAACCCTACCCACTCACACTTGGATGAACTCTCTTCACCCACTCAATGAGATTTCCTCACTCTGTGTGGGTCTCATCCTCTCACTTATGCTTCCTTTTATTACATGGAGTTAATCCTAAATCCAAAACCCTAGATCTTCTCCAAAGTGATCAACAATTGAGATCTAATGTCATGTTCATTTGAGATCTAATGGTTAGGACTTAATCAACTCACTTAAGTTACTAATGCCAACAAACTTAGGCATTTAACTTAATTAATCTTACATTAATCTAAAAGATCATTCATTTTAATTATTACTCATAAAGTAAACTTCCTAAGGTTCTGAGAGGCTACAAGGACGACTTCTACATGCTAGACACCAAGTCTATGTGGAAGTACCTGTCCAATGCTAATACATCAAGACTTTGTCCATAGCATAATTGATAAAATTGCTAAGATTCTCAACATAAAGAACATCGAAACGATCTTTAAATTGCATAAAATGCTCAAGAAGCTCTTCAATAATGTGAAAGACATAACTGTCCCTTCCAACACCAAGGAATCTATGAAATCTCTTTTTCTAGCTAGGTTTTTATATTGGTCAAATAGAACGTTTTATAAAAACTAGTCAAAAAAGCATGTTTCTAACACAAACCACAATTGGACCTTCAAATATGCCATTGTTGAACATTTCAATCACACTAAACACCATATTTGCTTTGACCAATTGAGAATCTTGGCCAAAACACAACACCACTATATTGGGCTATTAGGAAAGCACTTGAAATTGAAAAGAACCTTAACAATGTCAAGCATGAAGAAGACTATAAACTCAACCAAACATGGAGATGAAGCACTTGAAATTGAAAAGAACCTTAACAATGTCAAGCATAAAGATGACTATAAACTCAACCAAACATGGAAGCTTATTCTTAATCATCTCTCTCCTTGTAGAGAACCTCCATAAGTCCTATTTTTAGTGTGCCACCTTTATTTGTGTTTTCTTAGTGTCCCGATTCCAATAAAATCATCCTCCCCTTTTGAAATTATTTTTCTTTACCTATCCCTTTTTTAAAAGCATTCTCACTTTTCTCTATCCTTATCTCAAATTTATTTACCTCTCCTTCCATCCTTATTATCTAAATTATTTTTCTTTACCTATCCCTTTTTTCAAAAGCATTCTCACTTTTCTCTATTCTTATCTCAAATTTATTTACTTCTCCTTACATCCTTATTATCTATTTCACATGCTGCATTTTTGTTATCACTTCTTTTACCATTATCTTATTGTTTCAATAACTCTCTTTTACCTTTGATTGTTTATTAATCTATTTGTTTCCTTAAAGTTATCCTTTTGCTTGCACACACGTTGATACTCCATGCTCCCCTTTTCAAATTTAAAAAAGAAACTTTCACCACATTTACAACATTGTTTTTCTTCTCTTCATATGTGATGGGTTGGTATGAAAATTTATAATGACAACTTTCACCACATTTACAATGCTGTTTTTGTTCTCTTCATGTGTGATGGGTTGGTATGATTTTTTTTTTATGCAATAAAAATAAAAAGACAAGAAGAAAGTAATGTATATTAGCCTGTAACTCAAAAACCCAAATTGCATAATTCCTTTTGACATCTATTGGAAAATCCCCATAATAATTTGTGGGAATGTAGATGTTACATATTTCCATTGCTCATTCTATCATTTCACAAGCATTGCCAGAGATGGTCCTTTGATTTTTTTGTTATTATGTTATAGTCTTTTATATGAAAAGTTTCTTGAGTTGATCATATATGTAGGGGTTGATGTGCAGAGTGAGAAGTATATGGGCAAATTGGATAACATGTATATTGCAAAAGGCTACATAGAAAGGTAAGTGGTCTATATATGTATCTAAGCTTTGGATTTAGTGAGTTTGAGATTGTGGACTTTGCAATGCTAATATGTTTGAGAGGTTTGCAAGTTTGCACTAATTTCTTTGAGTGAAAAATATTGTGGATTTTATGGCTTATTGCACTTTGTATGGTTTTTGGATGCCTCGTGCTTCATGTGTTGAGACCTTATGATACAGTTCATCATATACAAGGTGCAAGGGCTTCAATTAAAAAGCCAGAGTTATGTGAACTAATTTTTTTCTTAGAATTGGGTCATTAAGAGGATTTAACGTAATTGCCATATGACTTTTGATGCAAAATAATGATTTTTTTTAATGTGATGCATATCTTGTATATATCATTTATCTACCGGATATAATTGTTGGCTACAAAAAGGTTTGTACATTGCACATGTTACATGAACCCCTTTCATGTCCTAGGAACAATATAATGACACACCTATACAAGTTATATAGGTGATTATGACATATATAACTTTCTATTGTATTTTGTATTTTCAAAAAAACTGTTAAATTCATCAGATGTGAATTCTCCTCCTATGTATGACCTTAAACATTTGATTTTTAAGTCCATTTCATTTTCTACCTGTGCTTTGAAGATTTGATTTTTTCAAAAACCTCGAATTTATGCCTCAACAATCCAACCCAAGCCATTCTGGTATAGTCATCGATTAACATAATGAAATATCTTTCACCTCAAGGAGATTATGTACTCGTAAGGCCACAAAGATTTGCGTGAATCAACTAAAGAGGTCGAGTGGTGGAGTGTTCTCTTGCCTTGAATTGAACTCTTGATTGTTTTCCAAACTAACATGACTCGCAGACAATATTCTCATGTTTGAAGATCTTAGAAATATCTCTCACAACATCTTTTCTTCCTAGCTTAACAAGCTGATCAAAACTAAGATGACCTAGTATTTTGTGCCAAATCCAACTCTCATCAAGTTTACTTTTCCTCTGATTATGGCTGAAACATTGTTTCCAAAAGTGACATTACCACATTTTTCTTTAGTTAAGAATTCCAATTTACTGTTGTCTCCTGTCATGTGCTTGGAGCAACCACTGTCAATGTATCATTGATTTTCTTGATTATTGGCATATAGAGCTAGTCCACTTTGTATGGTTTTTGGATGCCCCGTGCTTCATGTGTTGAGACCTTATGATACGGTTCATCATATACAAGGTGCAAGGGCTTCAATTAAAAAGCCAGAGTTATGTGAACTAATTTTTTTCTTAGAATTGGGTCATTAAGAGGATTTAACGTAATTGCCATATGACTAAGATGACCTAGTATTTTGTGCCAAATCCAACTCTCATCAAGTTTACGTTCATCATATACAAGGTGCAAGGGCTTCAATTAAAAAGCCAGAGTTATGTGAACTAATTTTTTTCTTAGAATTGGGTCATTAAGAGGATTTAACGTAATTGCCATATGACTAAGATGACCTAGTATTTTGTGCCAAATCCAACTCTCATCAAGTTTACCAATGCAACATTTTTCTTTGCCTTCTTCTAGAACATACACATTCCCTAAAGTTCTGATTTCCTTAACAACACTCTTCTCTGTATTCGCGTACATTACCTTACAACGTCTTGAATGCAAAATAATATTGTGTCCTTGGTCACACATTTGACTTACACTTATTAAGTTATGTTTTAGACCATCAACATACAACACATTTTGAGCTTTGGTCTTTCCCATTTTATCTTCATCTAATACAACAATTCCTTTTCCTCTGATTATGGCTGAAACATTGTTTCCAAAAGTGACATTACCACTTTTCCTCTGATTATGGCTGAAACATTGTTTCCAAAAGTGACATTACCACCTTTTTCTTTAGTTAAGAATTCCAATTTACTGTTGTCTCCTGTCATGTGCTTGGAGCAACCACTGTCATTGTATCATTGATTTTCTTGATTATTGGCATATAGAGCTAGTCCACAATTTTCGTCACGCTTGTTTTTCTTCCTCCAAATCTTGATAAAATCTTCTTGTTTGTCTTGCCTAAAGATAGACAACAACTTGCTTCTGCATTCACTTGCCTTCTATCCAAAATTATTGCATATGTGCCATTCGAGGTCATTTAGTAAAGAAGGGAAGACATTATTGAAAGAATTTTGAACCATAGCCTTTTGAGGTTCGTTGAATCTCTTGCCTATACTCATGTTATATCTAAAAAATCTGCAACTTACAACTCTATGTCCAAAGTTGCCACAAGAGAAACAATATCCATAGAAAAAATTTGGATGCCTTGGAATGTAAAACTTACTTGTAGGAATTGGTTTTTGTCTGCCAACTTGATAAGATTCAGGCACCTGTTGCTTCCTACTTCATAGTTGGGATGATTTAGTTTTGACTGCTTCTTCTTTTCATCTTTTGGTTGGTTAGGCTGACTGTTGTTTCCTTTGAGAGCATTGCATAACTTGTAAGCTTCTCATTGGCTGTCATGCTGGTGCTTGACTCACCTTTGACAATTTTTTGACTTTCCTTATATCCGAGACCTGTCTTGTCATCTGGTGATCTCTGATTACTTAGAATGTTATCTAGAGTTTCAGATCGTTTTATGAATTTTATTTGAGTCCTTAGATCTTTTCTTAAGACAACTATTTCTGCTTCTAGTTTGACACAAATATTCTCCATTTGTTTTATCTGATTTATAAATACTTCTTCCTTTCTTTTGGTTTCTTCTAGTTGAATTTTTAAGATGACTATTTCTTCACTGACTTTATAGTCTTTGTCTTTGTAGACCTGTAATTGTTCTTTTTCTTGAGTCGAGATATTTTCTCCAGAGCATTAATGAGTTCTCCTTCCATGTCTACTACAACTTCAGACTCTTCTGTGTCTGTTTGATCAGATTTGTGTTGTTCCAAAGCCATGATAAGTTGTTCATCTTGAATTAGATCTAGCTCATATTCTTCTTCCTCAAAGCTGTTGCCCTCTGAATAAAAACTATTCCTTTTAAAAGACTTTTTAAAATTGCCAGGTTTATCCTTTCCTCATCTTTCCTTTTCCTTTCTTTTGGTTTCTTCTAGCTGAATTTTTAAGATGACTATTTCTTCACTGACCTTATAGTCTTTGTCTTTGTAGACCTGTAATTGTTCTTTTTCTTGAGTTGGGATATTTCCTCCAGAGCATTAATGAGTTCTCCTTCCATGTCTACTACAACTTCAGATTCTTCTGTGTCTGTTTGATCAGATTTGTGTTGTTCCAAAGCCATGATAAGTTGTTCATCTTGAATTAGATCTAGCTCATCTTCTTCTTCCTCAGAGCTGCTGCCCTTTGAATAAAATCTATTCATTTTAAAAGACTTTTTAAAATTGCCAGGTTTATCCTTTCCTCATCTTTCCTTTTCATTGGTGTTATTTCCTTTAAAGGGACATTTAGAGGCAAAATGACCAACTTTACCACAATGAAATAATTTAAATGGTAACATACCTTTGTATTTTCCAAAATCCCTTTTTAGCTTCCTCACAGAGTTAGCTTCTTCTTCATCTAAGAAGTGCTCTAATGAATCATGATCTTGAGATGTTGACGATTTGACTGATGCTTTGAAGATTGTGTCTTTTAGATTTCGCTGTTCTTTCCTAGTTCTCATCTCAGAAGCAATCAAAATTCCATGGGGCCTATCCATAGTGAGTTTGTCTTGTTCATGGATTTCTTCTATCGTTGAGACCTTTGCATCAAGTCTTGAGGGAAGAGATCTCAGTAACTTTTGAACTACCATAACTTCTTTAATTTCCTCTCTTAGCCCTTTCACGGTGTTTACAGTCTCATCAACTATGAGAAAGAAACCTGCAATATTTTCATCTTCACCCGTTCTTAGGGTTTCAAATTGTATTCTGTGAGCTTGAAGTTTGACCAACTTTACTTTCTCGTCTCCTTCATAACTGTTTACTAGTTTGTCCCATTTTTCCTTTGTGGATTCCAACTGCATCACTTTAACAAATTATGTTTCTGCAAGTCCTCTTTGGATAACATTCATAGCTTATGCATTACTATAGTAATATTTCGAGCGTCATTAGTTGGAAGAGTAGTTGGGATTTTATAACCATCTACCACACTTTGCCAAACTTCCATACCAAGAGACATCAAGTAGGTTTTCATTCTAATTTTCCAAAATGCAAAATTTGTTCCATTGAACAAAGGAGGTCTGGGTGAAAAGAAATCTTGATTGGCCATACTTTTTGTGTGATCTTCCTTCCATCTGTTAGACTATTACTGAAGGAACCTCGCTTTGATACCAATTGTTGATACTCACAACAATACTGAGAGGGGGGGTGAGCAATATTGCATTAACCTTCTGTATTTTTCTTTACTTTCAACCAATTAAGTTATTTAGAAATGCGCACTTAATGACAGATAAAAGCATAAATCAAAATAGCCATCTAAGTTATTTAGAAGTGCGCACTTAAGGACAAATACAAGAAAAAATCAAGATAACACAGTGAACACAACACACAAAGATTTTTACGTGGAAACCCAATGCGATAAAAAACCACATAACATCTTCTTTATGTTCTTCTGCAAGCATCAACTTACAAGTTATAATTCTTCATCTCAACAAGCACCCACCTATCCTAGATAACGAGGACATCAATCCTCTCAGACACCAACATGTCATAGATATGGAGGAAACCAATCCTCTCAGGCACCAACCTGTTACAAAAATGAGGACACCAATCCTCAGTGAGCTTCTACTCACCCTATCACCACCCTCCCACCCTAAAACTCAAAAAATCTGTTATATCACTAAATATTTTAATACATCGTGACATATTTACATTTATGTTCCTATGAACTGTTACAATATCATCTTCACGCAACTCTACTATCAGAGCACATTCATACCACACCATCTCGTCACACTCCACCACACCATTTGTCGCACCGGTTCAAGGTGCCCTCCAGATTTTCATCTACGCAATCTTCCACGCACTTTGTCATAGTTCACTTTGTCACTTGTTGCTTGCTCAAAACATTGTCGTGTTGCGACATAAACATCTGTGAAACCATTCTGTGATTGTGGACTAGGGAATTTGTCGCATTCCACTTCACTTCTGAACTGCATCATAGGTTATCCTCCTATTCTGTGTGCATTGCTGGCAGACTCAATCACTATTCTGTGTGCATCGAGAGACCTCCCATCACTACTTCAACTCTGCCAATCTAGAGTTGATGTCCTCCTTTCTGCTTGAAGAATTGGCCATTGCAACTCCTCATATGTAGTACTTTTATACCCTGGACCAATAACAACAATAGCCTCACACATTGGTTGCCAAAATGGATTGTTTTTGGTGATGCTGAGAGGTAAGTCACTCTAGAAAAGACACTTCGCTATAACCTTGTCTGTTTTTTTTTTTTTGTTATCATATAACCTTGTCTGTTTTTTTTTTTTTGTTATCACTGACATGATGGAAGGTTGTGCACAAAAAAGGTGAGGACCTCCCAATAGGTGAATTTGTGGAGCCCATCCCACTACCCTCAGTGGTAGATAGCCTCGTGCTTTGAATTGCATGTTCGACCTTGTTTGCAACTGCCTCTTCTTTCTTTCTAACTTTTGCATGAATGGAAACATGCACAACTCTCATAACCTCCAGGCCAACTTGATGACAAATCCCAATATCATGCCTGGGAAGTTTAACTAAATTGTATTTCAACCTGTTAACCCCTCCTGTCATATGTTACCCACACAATTTGAAACTCAATTGTTTCCGGTTTGTCCCATCTTCAGGTTCCCCATACTACCAAAATGGGTTCAAAGCCTTTGGCATATTTGCTATGGTAATGGACAGCTTCAAAATTCAAACCTAAGGCACCAAAAACACAAGAAAATTGCATTAAACTCCACTAAAAAAAATAACAACCTTTTGGTTTAAAAAATCAGACCTCTAGATTAGATTATTAACAATGAAAAATGACAATAAGAAGGTGGATACAAAATTAAAATCAAGCTTGCTGTCCCATTAAAAAAAACCCTTACATTGTTTTATAGCTAAGAAAGTCATGGAAAAATGACAAAAAGAAACAAAATGTAGGCAAGCAAAGAGGCAATCAAACATGCATAAATCTATGAAAAAAATATCATTAACATGGTGGGATTTAAATACATACCTAAGAATGGAAGATTAAACACCGGTTGGCAAATGAAATTGAACCCTTGCTCCACTAAAAAAACCTTGATGGTGATGATGATGGTTGTTTAACTATCTCAACGGTTAGTGATGATGATCATAAGCCCTCGTCCTTCTTTCTGCAACAACCAAAAAACACAAATGAAGAAAAACAAACTCAAAAATCACTTTAACCCTCACGGTCTCTGTTGGTTGGCAATTTTTTCGAGTTTAGTGAAAAAACACGATTTTTCACCAAACTGACAAAAAATTGCCGATGTTATCAAACATTGATCCAAACACTTTGCTGCAAAATCATTTGTATTGGCTTTCATTAAGGAACGTTATGAGCTTCACATAGAACCATTTTGTTAAGCTTTCCCATGGTGGGAACATAAATTTGATCTTTCAAGAGCAAAATCCCATCATTTGTACCAATCATCTTTTGATAGGTATGATGTAATTAGAGCCAATTATTCTTGATAATGAATTTGCCTTGTTAAATTAATCTTTGCAATTGTGGGATAGGTTAAAATCCAACCTTATGAATGAATCAAGGCTTCGTTGGCTATTTTAGATATAAAGGTACATATTTTATTTGGAAAGGTTGCATTGTTAATTTGGAAATAATGTATTTTCAAAATCCATCGAAATGGAGAATAATCTTCGGATTGAATACATTAGGTAGGTGTAAGTTTCTAAGGACATCAAAGGATATAAGATATATTATTATTCCCTGCATTTGCAGAGATATAGTAACCATAGGATAGTTAAACCTATTTTGCTTTTAATTAGTATAGATGTCAATAACATAGTAAATTTATATTGTTTTAACTTGAACGCTTTTCTCAGTACAATTTTTTATAACTCATTGTCAATGAATGATATAGCAAGGTGAGTTTTGAAAATGCAATGTGAATTTAAGTTCTTCTACCTTTTCACAAATACATGTCCTTTCCCCAAAGGGAAGAACCACACTAACATTTTATATATCCCATGACTAGAGAAAAAGGCACCATGTTTGCATGCATGCTTAAGCCATGAATAAGATAAAGAAAAATAAAAAAAGTAAATAATATTAATAGAAAAATCCTTTTCTTGTAGCAATTTTTGTGGGTGTAGGTTAATGTAATATGAAAATATATGAGGCAGTTTACAAGTATTTATGCAATGATTTTGTGGAATTTAATTTGATGATAACTCATGTATTTTGATAAAAATTAAAAAATATTTTTTTTATCAATGTAGCGAGAAAAAACATAAATAAGCATTTCCAATAAGTGGCTTTACCTATAAGGGGTGCCAGATTCAAGGGGGAATCATCCTTGATCTCGGTGGGAAACAATAATTGAATCGTGAATGGGGTTTCGAGATAGCCACAAAGAATTAGGTAGAGGCTTATGCTTTCCTCTAAGGGCTGAAATTTGTAAACTCAACCAATGCGAAGTCTTTGATAACTATTGGGGACTCAACCATAATTATCATTCTAATGAATAACTTGAAAACCCCTATTAGATGGCAAGCTAGCACATCTCATATTTAGAATTAAAAAGGAGGTTATTCGTTTCGAGGACATCCAAGTTTTTTCATGTCTAGAGGGATCTCAATCGACGAGTGGACAAACCATGGCAAGAGGGCCTCTAGATTGAGTGATGGTATTTTAAGAAAAGGTGGGGAAATTTTGGCACACACCCAGCGAATGCAATAACTGAGCTCCAAACTTTGTTCAATTCCTTTTCTTTAGATGGGAGAGATGACTACCACTTATATGCCTGCAACCATTGAAAATGGTGGTCTTCCCATTCGAGGGTGTTGACAATGTTTTTTTTTAACAAAAACGGATATGAGATTATATTAAGAGGTGTGGCTGAGCCACTGGTTCAGATTACAAAATGCCCAATGTGTCTTTGGGTCTTTTACCTTGATTACAGACAGCTTTAACTACAACATCTATGGATACAACAAGTCTACTAACTGCTAGAGAACCTTAAGAGCTTACTAATTTGCTTATTTAGAGCCATGGCTACTATTGCCAGACTGCTGGAGCTTGTTACAGTGACATTTAGTTCAGAAATTACTTTTCTTCATCCTTGTTCCAGTTACTGTTGAGCTGGGCCATTTTGGCCTCCAATTGCTCCATTCTTTCGTCGAAATCTTGTTGTGGATTCTTTAGTTCTTGATTCAGCTTGTCTAATTCTTCAGCAAACCCGATCTTGGTCATAGTTATGTCTGATTCGAGCTGTTCAAGCCGGCGACCTGCTTCCACATCCAAATTCTCCAAGAAATCTAATTGATGCTGTAGCATCTGCTGCAAGTTTGCCAGGGTCGTTTCCATCTGCTTCAGGCGTTCTTCCGTGCTCAGAGGCCCTTTGGAGGAAGACGCCATCGATCCTCTGACTTTACTTTGCGTTCCTGGAGTGGCTCGCCCTGGGTTCTTGCCTTCTTTTAGTTCCTGCACTTCTTTGCTGAGCGTTCCTTGAATCGGATTGTGAGGGACCCGAGCCTTCTTTATTTCTCTTTGAAGCTTAGTTATCATGATTTTTGGGAGA
>CBVK0104294833.1:0-26863 GCA_900067695.1 Picea abies
CTCTTCCGATCTCACTTCCCAGCCCCTTCTTTTGAGGTTCTCCCCTGTGGGGATGCTCTTATGTGCCAGGGTCCAAATAAAGATGTCAACTTTTGGAATGGAGTGGTAATTCCAGACTGCCTTCCAAAGGGCTGGATTTGGGAGTGCTGTGGGGACTGAACTGAGAATGTTGTATCCTTCAGCTGTGGTGTACGCTTGAGCTTTCCTTCCCCATCCTAGCTCATCTTTTCCTGCTCTTTTTAGAGGAACCTTCCCTTGCAATAAAATCTTGAGAGTTTCCCAATGTCTCTCTAAGTTGACGGGTCTGTTTGGGGCTGCCCATCCTTGCCAAAGATGCGGTCTTTCTTCTTCCCAATCTGAAATGTCTGAGAGAGTAGAGAGGTGTTGGCTGTCCATCCATCTTTTAAGGTCTTGGAGCTCTTGGTGCTGTTCTAAGGGGGGGTCTCCCATTATCGAATCTGTCCAGATTCTTATTTTCTTGCCATTTTTCGGGACCCAAGTTAGGTGGGGAACGAAGAGAGGAATCACCTTTTTGCAGAGTGCAAAACTTGGGGAGCTTTTCACTTCCTTGCATGGGAGCTCTAAGCATCTGTCTCTGGGTCCTCGAAAGTATTTCCTCCAGATGGCTTTCTTACTCCAGGTAAGCTTTCCAGTTATCATTTTCCAAAGGATCTTTGCCCCTAGGGCCAAGTTCTGAGTCTTGGTGTTCTTCACATTTAGTCCTCCTTCCATGTAAGGTTTTGTAGCTTTTTCCCATTTAACTAAGTGCAACTTCTTTTTTTCTTGCTTTCCTCCTTCCCAGAGGAAACGTCGTTGAAATGCCTCAAGACTTTGGATGACTGTGGCTGGGGCTAGTAGCAGCGAGCATTGATAGATTGGAAGACTTGCTACTACTGCCTTTATCAAAACTGTTTTCCCTGCTAAATTCAGCCAGTTGGCTCCCCAGGAGGAGAATTTTCGTTTTAGTTTTTCAGTTAGATGTCTCCAGTGAGAGGCTCTTGGTGCAGCCTTAAAGATTGGGACTCCTAAATACTGAAAAGCATCCCAGCTTGTATGCCCCTCCATCCCAAGGACACGGGTAATTCTTAGCATTTCATTTGGGGTTATGTTCCATCCATAAATGTTACTCTTGACCAGATTTATCTCGCTACCGGAAGCTTCTGCATAGGCATCTAGTTCTTCTTTAAATTTTCCCGCTATGATAGGACTTGCCCCCCCCAGCAGCAGGGTGTCATCTGCAAACTGGGTGTGGTTTATGTCTTTCACTCCTGTGGTTATGTGTAATCCCATGAGGTCTTTGTGAGTTTGAGCATTTTCCAGCTGGAAACTTAATGCTGAAGCTTGAATAGCATACAGCAGGGGCGAAAGAGGACAGCCCTGCCTTAGCCCTCTGGAGGCTTTGAAGAACCCAGAAACCTTTCCATTTACAAGGGGGGCTATCCAGGGAGAACCAATGCAAGCTTTAATCCAACTAATGAAGTTCAAATCAAACCCATTTTTTTTCATAACTTCAAATAAGAAATCATGTCTGACTCGATCAAAAGCATTAGCAAGATCCAGTTTGACGACCATACCTTTTTCTTTCCTTAGCACGCTGGAATGGATTGCTTCTTGCACCAGGATGATGTTGTCGGCGATGTGTCTTCCCTGGACAAACCCTCCTTGGTTTTCCGGAACAATGAGAGGGAGCGTTGTCTTGAGACGGTTGGCGATAACTTTGGCAATGATTTTATAGCTTGTGTTACATAAAGATATTGGCCGAAATCTGTTGAAAGAGATAGCTCCTTTTTCCTTCGGGATGAGGGCTAGAAAGGAGGAGTTGATGCTTCCTCCCAGCTTGCTAACCTTTTGCGTTTTCTGGATCATTTTGGTTAAGTCCTTTTTGATTATGTCCCATCAGTGTTGATAAAATCTGGCAGTGAATCCGTCCGGTCCCGGAGCTTTGTCGGGGTGCATCTTATCGAGGGCCTCCTTTATCTCTTGCTGTGTGATCTCACTTGTAAGCTTGTTGTTGGTTTCTGCACTTATTAAGTTTGGGATCAGATTGAGGGGATAAGTTTGCTGATCTAACTCCACATCCTTTGGGGCTGTATATAATTTCTCGAATGTCTCATAAGCTGCTTGTTTAATTCCTTCCGGATCAGTTATTGTTGTGTCTCAGATCTGCACTTCCATAACAACATTGTGATGTTTCCTTGCCTCTGATTGTTTGTGGAAATAGGCTGTATTTCGATCTCCTTCTTTCAGCCATAAACTTCTTGATTTCTGTCGCCAGTAATTCTCCTCCAATCTACATGCATGGTGCCATTCCCTTTGAAGGCTGTCCTCTTTTTTCAGAATTTCCGGTGTGATCTCCTTTTGCTCCATTATAAGCTGATGTGCTGCGAGATGGCCTTGGGCTGTTAGGCGAACTTCTGCTGGGTTTGGTTGGGATTTGGCCCAAGACTTTAGATCATATTTCAGCCTTTTGATTTTTTCTTCCCAAACATAGGATGCTGAACCTTGGACTGTGGAGGCCCAAACTTTGGTAACGATATCAGCAAATTCTTTATCATTGAGCCAATTTGGACTGAACCTGAATGGAATGGGTCCTTTGACTTGGTCTTTTTTGATTTCTAGGCGAATTGGTTTGTGGTCTGAGACACTATGGGGCAGAATTTCTGAATTTGTCTTAAGTCCTAGCACCAGGAAGGAGCTTTGGACCAGGAACCTGTCTAGCCTGGCAGCGATGTGACCTGGGCCTATTCTCTTATTCGTCCACGTGTAGCGACCTTTGGTGGGTTTTATGTCGAGGAGGTCCCATGCTGCAGCAATGTCTTCTACCCATTCACGGGCCGGGTCTCTCACTATTGAGCCTCCCCTTTTCTCATCCTGGGCCAACGTTACATTGAAGTCTCCTCCCAGGATAATATTGGAGAGCTGTTTTTGCTGTAAATAGGTCTGCAGAGAATCCCAACAATGGATTTTTTCCCCTAAAATCTGTGGTGCATAAATATTAAATATGCTTACCTGACATCCCGTGCTTTTGTGGTGAACTTTTGTATGAATCCAGTGCATGCAGATATGGGTGCTGATCATGTCGATTCTGGAGGAGTCCCACAGAGTGCAAATCCCCCCTGAAGCTCCCCGTGCATTCCCTGCGACTCCTTGACTTCCTTTCCAAGCTTTCGATAAGGTTCTGAGCACATCTTGCTGGCTCATTTTGGTCTCCTGGAGCAGTAGGATGCTTGCTTCCGAAGATTTGAGGATATCTTTCAGAGCTTCTTCCTTTTTTTTGCTTCCCATTCCTCTGCAATTCCAGGAGGTTATGATCATTCAATACCTGGGTTGAAGGGGCCTCCTTGGGAGGCTTTGAGTTGCTTCCGCGTTTGATGTCCAGAGTAGGTCGATTTGAGGGTGGGTTGTGATCCATTCAACAATGCTTTGTGGGTTTCTTGGTTCCTTTCTTCAATTTTTGATTTTCGGCCTCTTGCTTTTTTCTTTGGGGAGATCCACTTTCCATTTGCCTCTTCTGATTCACTTTCTGTTTGGATCTCCCCATCCTCTGCATTCTGGCGACCATCCTGTGGCTGGGGGGGATTGCTTTGTGCCCCTTCCTCTTCTGTTGGCGTGTTTCCTTTATCTTTCGAGTTCTGATCTTCCATACCTTCCTGCGGGCTTGCCTCAGTTGGGTCTTGAACACTTTCCTCCGTGTTTTGGCCTAGGATTCGGAAGCTGTTCTCCTTTCCTGGGGCTTCGGTGGATTTGGATTTCTGTGGTTCTGCCTGCTCTCTTCTTTGGCCTCTTGCTCTTGATCTCCCTTTCCGGGATTGCTGCCATCCTTCCTCTCCTTCTTTCTCTGTGGCGGTGGGGGGTGCTTTTGGGCAGTTTCTGAGGAAGTGACCATATTCGTGGCAGCCTCTACACTTGAATGGAAGCTGTTCGTAATCCAACTTTTGTAAATGGTTCCAGACTCAGACCTTGAGCTTGATAGCTTCTGGTAGGCCGACTTCCAGATCTACCTCTACGCATATGCGTGCACAAGAATACTGATCCCTTGGTTCTGCTCGATCAATGTAGCGCCCGAGACCATTGCCGATTGCTTGGAGAGATGAGGTATTCCAACAGTGGATTGGGAGGTTGGAAAGTCTGACCCAGACCGGGACGTCTTTGGGGATTTCTGAGGCAGGATCGAAGCTCGGAGTCCATCTATTCAGATAAAGCCCTTGAGTGCCCATGAAGTAAGGGCCGTTCCTGAAGATTAGATCTCTGTCCTCCTGGGATATAAATTCGAAGATGAAATATCCACGTCCGACCGCGTAGCTGGTAACACTGTTTGTAATCAGCGGTCGCCAGTTTCACTGAACCCAGTTTTCTGTGGATCTGGAGGAGGGCCAGAGGCCCATGAATTGACCAATGAGACCGCGTTCAGAGAGTGAGAGGGTGATTTTCATCGGTTGGTCAGGAGGAAGATCTATTTCTGGAATATCCTTCATTTTTTTGACGAAGCTGGGAGCTTCTGCTGTGATCGATTGCTTGCTACACGCCTCTACCAGACGGCGAAAAGAGGAGACAGGGGAAGGAGGGGGCGACGGCTCCCCTCCCTGACCTTCCATGGCGGCTTAAACCCTAACACACTAGGATGCGTGAGGTTTCTCGAATCGCGATTTTGTCTCCAGAGGGTGGTCTTTTTCCATAACTGATCCTGGTACCAGAATGTTATAGCGCTCCCTCTTTCTCACATCAACAGCAGCTATTCATCTCTGTTCCAGCGCATTATATAGATTCGCCACATGCAGAGATTTTCCATGCGTTTCTCAACTCCTACTGTAGTTTCCCTTTCTTTCATTCTTTCTTCTGCTTTTCGCATGCCAACATTCTCCTTGATTTTCTGAACTGCCTCTTTGCATCCCTCCTTTACGCATGCCACCTCATGCAACGCTGTCTTAACTACCAGTCTAATTTTAGACTAAAACTCTTTCTGCTTTTCTTAACTCCAACTGCAGTTTCCCTTTTCGTTTATTCGTTCTTCTGCTTTTCGTGTGCCAGCATTCTCCTTGATTTTCTGAACTGCCTCTTTACTCTACCTCCTCTACGCATGCCACCTCATGTAACGCTGTGTTCCAGCATCTGCGTTTCAGCATCTGTGATCCTGCATTTGTGTTTCAGCATCTACGTCTCAGCATCTGTGATTCAGCATTTGTGTTTCAGCATCTGTGATTCAGCATTTTTGTTTCAGCATCTACGTTTCAGCATCTGTGATTCAGCATTTGTGTTTCAACATCTACGTTTCAGCATTTGTGATTCAACATTTGTGTTTCAGCATCTACGTTTTAGCATCTGTGATTCAACATTTGTGTTTTAGCATTTTAGCTTCTATGTTCCAGTATCTCTTGTGCGTGTTGTCAACCTTGACTGCTTCATAACCGATTGCCATCAATGACAATCCTTGACTGTCTTCGTCATCTCCTGTGTTGCAGCATTTGTGTCTGTGTTTCAGCAACTGTGTGCCAACATCTGCGATTGTGTTTCAGCTTCTATGTTCTAACACTTGTGCGTGCTCCNGATTGTCATCAATGACAACCTTAACCATCTGCGTTAGCTTCTGTGTTCCAGCTCTGTTTTCGCATTTGTGTTGCAGCATCTGTGTTCGCATTTGTGTTGCAACGTCTGTGTTCGCATTTGTGTTGCAGCGTGTTTCAGCATCTGTGTTCGCATTTGTTCTTCATAAACAATCGATTGCCATCAATGACAACCTTGATCATCTGCGTCATCTCTGCTGTAGCCATATTTCCAACACTATTGCTTCATCTGTTTCATTTTTTTTTCTTAACTCAGGGCAGTGGTTCCTATAGTGACCATATTTTCGATAGTTGAAGCATTGTATCTTTGACATATCCTTTTCTTGATTTGGTTTCTTCCTTGAGCCAAACTTCTTCTTATTTATGAAATTCTTGAACCTTATTGTGAAAGCTTGATCATCGTATTTCTTTTGGGGTTTCTCTTTTGCATTAATCCTTGATTATTCTTGTGCACAATACGTCCAGAGTTCTTCAAATGTGGGATAATCCTTTCTTGTGTTCATGCTTGCGGAAAATGCATCCCATGTCATGGGAAGACCATTGAGTACTATATTTACGAGTTCCTTCTCTGAAATGATTTATTCAATAGGTTGTAGTTGATATCTTAACTGAGAGATTCTCACAAAGTATGAAGTTATGTTGTCATCATCATTCATTTTCATGTCACAGAGCTCATTCTTCAGACTCATTACTTGTCCAATGTTTCTGACTGAGAAGAGGTTAGTTAGGGCATCGTACATCTTCTTAAATGAGTCAAGATGGGAGATGTAGGGTATCAAGTGGTATTTTACAAAGTCCACTATGATACTCATGGCATTGATGTCATTGTCTTTGAACTTCTTTATAACTGCAACGTTCCGAGGTTCCTTCTCTTTTCCTTCTTCAAACTGTGGTTCCACGATCTTTCTTTTCACGATATCCAACACTTTATTCTTGGCAAGGATGAGGTCAATCCTTGTCTTCCATGCTTTGAAGTTAGAAGCCCCTTCTAACTTGTTTTTAGACTTCATAGAGTAAGTCATGACTGCTTTGACTTTGACTTGGTCAAGCTTGTATTTTTATTAAAAACTCAAACTTGGCGTCTTGGCTTGCTAAGAGTACCAGGAGGTGCGCTGGGTCAGGGCGCACTAGGCTATTAGGCCAATGTTGGTTTTCCATTCCCTTTTATCCATTTACCATTATAGATTGACTCTGGTTCATAACCAAGAAGCTTCCCAACAAAAGCCCTTAAAGACTATCGACGCTTCTGGTCACCCACAAGGCAACGCAATACACAGAGTGTACTGCCCAGTCTCACCTGAGATATCTCTATGGATGGCTACAATACTCAGGTGTTTGCAACCTGGGATTGAGCGAGATCTGTGTTTGGACATCACAACCTTTATTTAGTCCATTTAACATCATGTTATAACATTTATTCTACGCATGCTTGTAAAATACCGGATCTACTTAATCACTTCCTTCATTCAACATTCATCAACTAATCAGACCTAAAGACACATTCATGTAATCCCACAACATAGTGTTACTGTGGTTCACCCCCTCCTGGGCTATGTCCACTAAGATCTGGCTCTCATGCTTTTATTATGGTTTAGAAAGATATCACGTTGCGTGTGTTTACATTCTTGGATCTCACTCTCCTTAGCAGGCTCCTTAATCTTTGTGAGGCTGACTAAATCGCACCAGGCTCCTCAGCCTGTGATCTAACCCTTGGGACCGAGTCACTCATTCCCTCCTTAGCTCACCAGTTGAATGGTTCATACCGTGCTTACAACTCTTTTTCTCTACGTATCCCCGTGTGTGTCCTCTCTATTATCCTCTCTCTCTTCTTCTCTCTTCCCTTCCATCCCCCTGTCTCTCCTAAGTACTATTTATTTATATTTTCGGCTCACCAGCCATTACAATGTATTACAAAACCCCTAACCCTAGCGTCGTTAGGTCTTCCATGCATGTGAGCGTGATGCTTTTCCTTCTAGTTGTCTCTTTCCTCTTGCATGCCTTTCTTCCCAAAATAGCCTTTCTTTCTAATTTAGCTTGCTTCCAATAGGCCCCCAACACTGACATGTGGCTCGTCCCGAGCCACCTAACCCTGGTGTGCTTCATTGATCTCTCTTGCAATCGCTTAGAACTTCTCTGTGAGCTTTGTTGTCGTTGACCATCCCTATGCACTCTGCTTGGGTTTGTGTCAAATTCGTTTTTGCTTCTTCCGCCTGTGAAATGACCTCTGCTACTCCCTCCTGGAGCGATTTCATTTGAGCCTAGAATTTTTTTTCTGTGTCTGCGTAGCTATGAGTTTTGTCTGTAGTTTCTTCATGTCCTGCACTCCTTTGACGCACTCTGTGATTGGCATTGTCTTCTGCCTCTGCTTGAGTTCCTGGATAGCTGCGCTTATCCTTTCTTCTTCCTAGTCCCACTGCTAGACCTGTTGATCCTCTTCTAGCTTCGTCCATAGATGAGCTGCTTTCTCAAACAAGTCGGTCGTCGCATTGACTTGTCGCTCCATCTCCTTTATCTGCATTGTTGCCTCTTGCTTCCTCTGCTCCTTCACCTCTGGTAGAGTAGTAGGTATGAGTTGCTCCCAAAGGTGCTCGATTTCTTGCTTGTATTGATTGATTGTCTGCACAATCTGATCAATCTTCAGTGTCACCATGAGTTCGACCGTCTGCACGCTCTTTGGAATTTTCTCATAGGCTATGACCAATTTCTGCACCAGCCTATCCGTGCGGTCTTTCTCATCTTTGGTCTCAAGCTTAGCCTGCTCAAGTACCAATTATAGCTCGTCCCGATTGTCCTTTGCTTGCTGCAATTTCGCCGCATCTGTGTGTGCGCGAGACTGTACCTCCTATGTGATGCTAACTTGCAGTTTATACAAGGCCTTGGTTGGTATTCACGTCAATACCAACTGTATTTGAGCCAAGTCCTTTAGGGGTGTCTGCCCCACGATTTCATCCATGCGCAACATGTTAGGTGTGATATGAAATGTCGAGCTCGGTTGTGCTGTCATCTGGATCCTGTCTTGCTCGCTTGATCTAGCTTCACCTCCTATCTGTGATGTCGATGGGACCATTCCTACATTGTTGTCAGCCACCTATGCTTCTTTGAGCTGCTTGAGGAGCTGCAGCATGTATGCCAACTCTTCCTCAATTATGTCATTTTGGCGTGCAACATTATCAAAATCCTCGATTGTGTAATCTTGGATCATTTGGGCCACCATGTCCGCATTGTCCTCGGTGATCGTGTATTCTGGGGGCATTTTGTGTGCCTTCGCCTTCTTGTGTGCACCCCCCGTCTAGATGACTAACCTCTTAGTCTGGCCTTGCTCTTGTGGAGTAGCACTTGATGTGGTTCCTTGTGCTGTCTCAGCTTGTTTCTGTTGTACTTGTGGGGCCCGTGTGTTGTTCTTCTTCCCCGCCTGGGTACCTGTCTTGGATGCCCCCCCCTTTTTCCATTGTGCCTTGTTCTGCCCTATCTTTGGTTTCTTGGGCACTGTTATTTCTTCGGCATGTGTCTATTCCTGTCTTACCTCCTCCTCCTCCTCTATTTCTGCGGGTATTTCTCGATTGAGGACCAGAATCCTCCAGTCATCATCCCAATCCTTAATGGCCATGTCTATGTCTGCCTCCTTGATGCAGTAGCGCAGTTGTAGCCATTGATTGTCAAGATCTTCTAGTGGCTTTGAAGTTGGCTATGCCCCGATACTATGCAATTGGTTTTGATGTCACCCTCCAACTGTTGGCAATGTTGTCCTGTAGATCGCTGAGATATTCTTCAAATATGGCTACATTCGCCTTTCTGTTCTTGGCGTCCGAAGCGGTCCCTAGCGATAAGTATCGCGCTTCGTGGCAGGGATTGGGTCTAGTGGAAAAGAATGAATACTTCAGCTCCTTCCATCCGACCAAGGCTATTAGGATGAGTAGCCGTGAATAATGAAATTTTGTCCCCAGATCCTGCACGTCCTTACAGTCATCTAGGAATAGATTCAACAAATAAGGGGCCCATTTGAGTGTGGTGCCCTCTGCACACCGTGTTGTAGCTGCGACAACCTCGATCGAGAATTCCTCTTTGCGGCATTTCCTGAGCAATTTGCATGCCATAATTTTTGTGGCCATTCTTGTTGTGGCATCACTAATAAGCTTGATGATGATTTCGCGACACCCCCTTTTGGTACCATATTTCTTCTTCATTTTTTGGGCCAATGCTCTCTCCTTCATTTTGTCCTCAAGGAACTTCGTAGGATCCTCACCCCGTGAAGGTAGCTTTGTGATGTATCCAATAAGCTCTACGTATATTGAGACGAGTTGTTCTAGCCACAGGTATCCACCATGGGTGACTGCCATCAACTGCTTGATACATTTGTTTGCATACTAGCCCCTCCCAAAGTGCGGGATGTCCAACATGCTTAGAATCTCGTTTTTGGCCAGTCCCACTGCCCACTGGACTAGTTGATTAATTGGTTCACCAAAGGGTCCTATACCCATAGTCTGTAGGTAGATTTGCTTGGCGAACTCTGGGAACTTGTCCGTGTCTATCACATCATGGTCTGAGTACCTCAATTTCTCCATGTGGCCTAACATATTTGTTGTTATACTTACCCCTTCCAGAATGCGCAGGAAGACAATGGGTGTGGTGGCTTGCCTGCGCGGTGACCTTGGTACCGCCTGCTTGCCCTTTTGTTGTGGTGGCTGACTTGAGGTTCCATCCTCCATTGTTCGCTCTTCTGCATACTCATCTGGTTGGTCGGTGACATCTTCCATTGTTCCCTCCTATGGTTGTTCTGGCGTGGTTGTCTGTGACCTTTCCAATGTGGTCGTTTCTGCCTGGTTTGGGGTCGTCCCATTGGCTCTCGGGGATTCTTTAGGGTTTTTTGGGGTGCAATTGGTTGCCCGCGTCCTTAGACCGTTGGCCCTGTCCCTCTTCCAACACATTAATGTCCATGCCCACTGGTGTTGTCCACTGAGAGTCCTCCACGATGGGTGTGGGGCTTCCTGGTGTCATATCAGGCGACGTGATTTCGTCCATGTTGATGACTTCTGGAGGCTGAAGTGGTTTTTGTTCGCTTCCCTATGGCTGTGGTGGTGCTCTGGCACTGCTTCGAGGTCGTCTGGCTCAATTCTCCTTGTTTGGGTGGTGCCATGGTGGTAAGCATGTTGTTCACTGATCTTAGTGGCCTCTACAACCTCTGCAACCTTAACTCTCTGCTTCGTATGCTCTATCGCTCTATGCCTTTTCTGATTTCACAATAACCTTTCTCCTCCCACGTGCTTGCTTTGTATCAAAGTTGTATGAAGCTTGTCGAAGACGTTACTGCGATTGTGTTTTAATTGAACTGCTGCTTCCCGCATACTTGTCAGTGATTTCCCTTGCTATCGCTAGTTGGTGCGATTAATGTGGCGTCTCATCAGTTAGTTTTGTTATATAAGTTTGATAGTTGTCATTCGTTGGCGCTTCTTTTACCGTATCCGTCTTTCCCGCTGTTTCCGCTTTGTAGTGACCATTGACCTTGTCTCCGTTGGGGTAGCATTTTCGAATGTGCGAGCTCATTCTCTTTTTGGCGCACTATACCTCCGTTGTTATCTTGTGATGTCCGACACGACGCGACATCTTTTTTTTTTTTTAGGTGCTAAGGGGTTGACTTTCCCTATACAGCTTCAGTCGGCTCCCATTGATCATCCCTCTAAGTTTTGTGTCTCCTGTTATCCTCGATTTTTAGGGATAACTGGGAGATCATGTCTCAAGGCCCATAGGTCCCAGACATGGAGTACTGAGAGCAGGATTGACCTAAGCATGGCCCTGGAGGGCCCATCCTTTTCTTCTTTCATCAGACTCGTCTTGTCAGCACAACAACATACATCACCTTCGGCTTGGTCTTGTATCGGAGGAGGCTCTTGCTCCATGAGGTAATTGGTCCAGGTATCATGGTATGTGTCACTTTTGATCATTAAAACCTTTAAATATATGCATCTGATTCCTTTAATCTCTAGCAACTGCTTGGATATTACATTAGCCCACTTGACCATGCTCTGGGAAATTGACAGGGTATCCTAACAAGCTTGTGCCTATAAGTCTGGGTTTGCCACTGGGGGATTTCTGAAAGGCCATCGTCTGCTCCCATCATAGCACCACTTTTCATCTTATCTCCCGCTCACCTGTCCCATTCCCCCTATCTGGGCATTGGATTGACCTGTTTGTAGTGTTGCACCTTATCTCGTGGGAAGAAGGGGCTAAAGGCCCAGAAGGTAAAAGCAACTGGTAAAAGATAAAATCCTAGAAATGAAAGCTCAAGATGCTTCACCCAGGGATCCCCGAGAAGGCAATAAAAAGCCTCTCAGTAAGAAACAAGAGGGACCCAGAAAACATAAACAAGACCTAGTAAAGAGGATAGGGGGTCTCATCACGAGCCAGCCTATTAGGTTCATGGGTACCTAACAGTATGACATTACCACCATCTGGTTACCACGCCAGGGAAGTGACCTTTGGTTGCATGGCCAAGGGAAAGGGGCTCTCATCATGAGCCAACCTTATCATCTATGTGAAAGTACTTGTGGGTAACACTATCATCTCTGGTCACCATGCAAAGGCAGTGTCCTCTGGGTAGCCCTTGAATAAAAAGAAAAAGAAGAAGAAAAAACAAATAAAAGAAAAGAATAAAGGCAAGAACGAGCTTGGAAAAATTACATCCATGACAGGTACAACTCACCTTCTACAAAGGCACCCATAGATAACGTCATGCATCCCTGGATCTCACTTCACCCACGTGTATGGACATCCCCTAGCCACATCACCTCACTTACATGGCTTGGATGAAACCTTCCTTGAAACTTCCCCTTTCTTATGGATACAAGCCCAATAGGACGTCTTGTCTTTTTCTCCAGTCTTGTATTGTAGGTTTTTGTAATGTCTTTGAGCTATTGACTGATGTATTAGGGTCTTATGCATATGTTTGATAATATTGATGATGAAACATGATTAACATTGCTATGATCCCGGTGACTAATGAGCCCATGGAGGGTGTAGCTTCTGATGTGCAGGATCATGACCGACGGACAGGTACCATTTGGACTGGTACACACGGGGAGATGATTAGTTCGGACCTCCATGGGGCTAAAGAGCCCATCAGATGGTTGCTGACACCCCATCAGGAGGGCAAAGACAAGACAATGTTTGACCGAGGTTTTGCACCAGGGAAGAAGAGGACGTTCCATCAGAGGCACTTTGCCAGAGGCCGGCCCAGGGGGAATGACCCCTTTTCAGTGGAACATTGGCCTTGGAAGGCCCTGGACGCCCCCATCCTCACCATGACGTCATCCAACTTCATGGACATTCATGGAGGCAGACTGGGCAGCAGTGGCATGTGTGGAATGTTGGAGAGGCCCCTAGGGGGCTAACGTTTTGCTCCTGGATGTCTCATCTGCCCTAAGAGGGGCTAGCGCCTCCCTTGAAGGGGATTTTACCTTTTTTAAAGCTCAGTTAGGGTTTTAATTTGACAGTTTAATGTAAAAACAATATTCTGGTCTTGTCGGCCATTTTTATGACCTAAAATTAATTAAGGTCATTGATACAGTATATATTGAGGAGTTTTAGCCTCAATTTGATAACACATCACTCACTCATTTAGTGAGGTCTGATTTTTGTGCCCTACTTGGGTAGTTTTGCTGATTTAGTGAGGCGCACTTGTTGAAGGAAGGCATTTCTTGGCATTTTTGGCATTTCTCTTGAAGGAAGGTTTACAACTAGGGTTTGCATGCTACTTCATGGTGATATGTAAGTGTTTTTTCTGCAAAACTTCTTGATTGAATGGTTGTAGTCTTATATTCTTGCATATATTTATAATTTGCTGATAAAAACCCTAGGTGACAAGCACACAAGTAGGTCCTTGTTTCATGTCCCCTAAAAGAGAAATTTTCAACCATTGAAGAAGGAAGGAAGAGCCTAGCCATAGATACACTCTTATTGCTTCTTCTCCCTGAGCTATCCATACTCTCTGAAGTCAAGAAGGAGGAGACATCCTAGGCCTAGGTTATCTATACCTATGGCCGTCCTGCTTCTAGGGTTTGGTGATAGAGCCTTGCCTTAGCAACACTCTCCCGCACCACACTCTCTAGTCTTGGTTTATCTTTTATGCTAGCCGTTTTTGCCAAGTTGACCTAAGGAAGGAGGAGAGAGCATGAGGCCTTGCTTTAGCAACACCTAAGTGAGCCTCTCTCCCCTAGGGTTTTGATTCTGAGGCCCTGCCATAGCAACACTTCAGAACCCTTTCCTCCAGTCCTTAGTTTCCTTCAACCCTTGTGTCCTCTTCTAAATTGTCTCCATTAACCCTTAGGCACTGATCTTAGACCTCCAACATTGAAGTGAAAGTGATCAAACAACTCTCAAAACCTTGCTAAATTGAAACCCTAACTAACTACTAACCCTAAGAAGGTTGACGTCACCCTTGATTACTTCATCTTAATGAAACATTTTTCATTTTATGGGCAATTGAATGGTGTTTAAAGCATTTATTGAATAAGGGGTTGATTGGATACATTGATTGCTACATCATCTTGATATTTATTGGTGAAGTGATATTATTTCATTGCTATATTAAAAAACATTGACTTCGTTAATATTTATTGTTATAATTGCTTAGATATTGATATCAGATAGTCTTATGAAGTACTAACCCATTGAATCATAGCCTGCATATATATTGGTTTGTTGTTGCTTTGTTCTGGGCAGGTGTTTTTCTTTGGGCCTACACTTCATTATTGGTTGTTTAGCTGGGACTATCTGTTTTTGTGGTGACCTGTGAAGGGGGAACTTTACTTTGACTTTTAAGCCTTTGCCTCTTCAAAGCTCCAGGTTACTAGGGATGTCTCCCCTGGGCCTAACCTCCCTAAAGAGAAAGAACCTCCCCATCGTGGTGGCATTGGGTGGGATAGGTTCCTGTTACGCCAGTTTGGCCTTCTACTTCATAGCCATTTGACCTAGCTACAAACTGTGTGATAAAATTTTGGCGCCATTGTCGGGGAACACTGAGTCAATTCTTCTCAAATGACACATCCCTTGCCTCAGAGAACTTTTCTTACAAGCTTACCCGGTGACTCCACTAGAGTTTTTTTCCCCTTTTCTTTGGTAGTTTCAAGTAAACTATCTGGTGACTCCACAAACTAAAAGGAGATTCAATAATCCTCCTTTATCTTTCAGAAGGAAGCCTCCCTTAAACTCTCTTGTTGTCAAATCACTTTTCAGAAAGAGCCTTCCTTTAAGAATCATGTCTAGCTCTCAGACTACTACAACAAACCTAGCCAACAATCAAAGACAATGGTCATCTACCCTTTTCAGGCCATTAGACATGTTAGCCATAACAGGCTACCCTAGGCAAATGCCACCCAAATATGAGAAGTGGTTGCCTAAATTCACAGGTATTGATGCAATCAGTGCCGAAGAACATATGAGCAACTTTTGGGCATTCTTTCAGCTTCACCCCATCAGTGATGATGCTGAAGATCTGGTCATGAAGTTGTTCTATGCTACTCTTTATGACGACTCAAGGCACTGGTACCTAAGCCTCCCTGATGGAAGCATCAAAACCATGGATAGACTTGAAGAGGCCTTTCTCAAAAAGATGGAGTATCAAAGAAGACCCTAATATGCTTCTCACACGACTGAATAACCTTGCCAAATATGAAAATGAGTCTATTCGGGACTTCCATACCAGATTCAAGACTTTACTACAAAGAATTCCCAGAAGCCATCATCCGAAAGATGACTACCTCATCCATATTTACACCAGATCTTTCAATGGCCAACTAGGGTATCTTCTTAGAGACAAAAACCCCTAGTCAATTCAAGAGGCCTAAGAGCTCGCTACCAAAATAGAGGGGAACCTTCTTTCATCTAAGATTGAGCCTTTTGCTAACCCAAGAGGGAGGGTAGACACTAAACCAAAGATAGTACACAATGTTGAGCCTACTTCGGATCTATGTACTAGTATCACCAAGATACAAGCCTCTATGGATGGCATCATAAAGAATCAAGAGGAAATGATGAGTAGGATTGTCTAGCTCGAAAGATCCCAAACCCAAGCACCCAGGGTCCCGTACAAAGGACAATTCCAGAAAGGGAGCCAGTTTTACAAACCAAAGAATGAGCATGAAGTTCCGAATACTTTGGCCCCTGCAACCATTGTTGATGAAAATCCTTGGTGCCTGGAATGCAACGAAGCACATTGGGAACATGAGTGCCCCTACAATAGTGGCCATCAACAAGTCAACAACATGGATTGTTTCATGGAGTTCCCTCAAATGAATATCACAGATGCAGAACATCGGGAAGCCATGAAAGAAGCAGCCAGATCAACAAGGATGGTGGTGATAAACAACCTGGATCAAGAATCACGAGAAAAGTTGAAGAAACAAGAATTCTAGGTGTACAGAAGAAAGAATTTGAAACAACCAGCTGCTAATCAGGCAAAGCCCCCACCCTTTGAGATACTTCTTCCCAAGACATCCAAGGTTGGCAAGGTTGACCTAAACTTCGTCTTCGAAGGGGCATTATCAAAGATGCATGTGAATGTCCCCCTGAGAGAAGCAATCAAGATCCCATCCATCAAGGAACGGTTTGATACTTTCTTTTTGGGATCAGATGAACCTCTGGACCCCCCTATTATGTTGCAAGTTGATCACTTCAGGGTCCAATATGGTGAAAACCCTCCTTTCTTCATGACTTTGACAATGAACGACAAAAATCTCAACAATTGCATGTTAGATACGGGTGCTAGTGCCAACATGATGTCACTCAAAGTCATGCGACAAATGGGCTTGAAGGTCACATGGCCTTACATAAATGTATGTGGTTTTGAATCTAAAGCTATACCCACACATGGGGTGGTTGAGGATGTTGAAGTTCGCTTGAAGGAGTACCTTGAAAAGATGGTCCACGTTGAGATTGTGGTGGTTGATGTCCCCGATGTGTGGGGAATGTTGTTATCTAGGAAGTTTGGTGCAATGTTAGGTGGCTCCCTTGAGGTGGACCTCACTTTCTTGCAATTGATTTTGAAAAGTGAAATGGTAGGTCATTTACTCGATGTGCCAATAACTGGGGACCATGTGCAGGACATTATTCACCCCGTCAATAATGACAAAGCACAAAACGAGATGATACAAACTCTTCAAAAGTATTCTCCAGAAGACATGCCCTTTGCAACAGAGGAGGACTTTGATCGGATCGAATGGCCCAAGAAAGAAGAATACCAACAAGTCCTGGATGAATTCAAGAACAAGGAAATTGGGACGGTGAAGATATTAAAGAAACATGAAGATGACATACAAATCCACCTGTCTCAACAAGAAGTTTGTACAACAGAAGCCCACCCCCCTCCCTCAGTACAATACACCAGGGTTGTTCAAGGAACAACCAAATACAAAATCAAAAAATACAAGGAGGGATACATGGTATGGATGTGGGATACCTAGAAAGGAGAACCAACTAATGTAAAAGGAAGCGCACAGTCATGGCTCAGACCCTTCAAAGTTGGAATGGAATCAGTTAATGACTCATACTAACTATCCACTTTAGAAGAAAGAAGGCACCCATTACCTATCAACGGACACCTCCTTAAACCCCACCAAGGTGTGGGAACATGACTTCATAGGTAAGTATAGGTAAGTAGGCATTTTCATGTATTATACCATTTGCATTTCATGTTAGTTGCTTCCACACATGCATATTGATTGTTTTATTTCGGTTTATATATATATGTCTATATATGCTGGGGTGGCATTACTGCCCCATTTTTGTTATTGATGCCTCTATCAAGTTTGAGAAGGTCTGCAGGTTATGCCAGAGATGCTGAGGTTCTCATGTGCTCTATGGTGAGCACATGTCCCCGAGTTGAAGCCAGATGTTATCCCCGATTTTTAGGGATAACTGGGAGATCATGTCTTAAGGCCCACAGGTCCCAAACATGGAGTACCGAGAGAAGGATTGAACTGAGCATGGCCCTGGAGGGCCCATCCTTTTCTTCTTTCATCAGACTCATCTTGTCAGCACAACAACATCCATCACCTTCAGCTTGGTCTTGTATCGGAGTAGGCTCTTGCTCCATGAGGTAATTGGTCTAGGTATCATGATATGTGCCACTTTTGATCATTAAAACCTTTAAATATATGCATCTGATTCCTTTCATCTCTAACAACTGCTTGGATATTACATTATCCCACTTGACCATGCTCTGGGAAATTGACAGGGTATCCTAGCAAGCATGTGCCCATAGGTCTGGGTTTTCCACTGGGGGATTTCTGAAAGGCCATCGTTCGCTCCCATCATAGCACCACTTTTCATCTTATCTCCCGCTCACCTGTCCCATTCCCCTTGTCCGGGCATTGGATTGACTTTTTTGTAGGGTTGCACCTTATCTCGTGGGAAGAAGGGGCTAAAGGCCCATAAGGTAAAAGCAGCTGGTAAAATACAAAAGCCTAGAAATGAAAACTCGAGATGCTTCGCCCAGGGATCCCCAAGAAGGCAATAAAAAGCCTCTCAGTAAGAAACAAGAGGGACCCGAAAAACATAAACAAGATTTAGTCAAGAGGATAGGGGGTCTCATCATGAGCCAACCTATTAGGTTCATGGGTACCTAATAGTATGACATTGCCACCATCTGGTTACCACGCCAGGGCAATGACCTTTGGTTGCATGGCCAAGGGAAAGGGGGTCTCATCATGAACCAACCTTATCATCTCTATGAAAGTACTTGTGGGTAACACTGTCAGCTCTGGTCACCATGCCAAGGCAATGTCCTCTAGTTAGCCCTTGAATAAAAAGAAAAAGAAGAAGAAAAAACAAATAAAAGAAAATAATAAAGGCAAGAACGGGCTTGGAAAAATTACATCCATGACAGGTACAACTCACCTTCTACAAAGGCACCCATAGATAACATCATGCATCCCTAGCTGTCACTTCGCCCACATGTCTGGACATCCCCTAGCCACATCACCTCACTTACATGGCTTGGATGAAACCTTCCTGGAAACTTCCCCTTTCTTGTGGGAAACCTTCCTGGAAACTTCCCCTTTCTTGTGGATACTAGCCCAATAGGATGTCTTATCTTTTTCTCCAGTCTTGTATTGTAGGTTTTTGTAATGTCTTTGAGCTATTGACTGATGTATTAGGGTCTTATGAATATGTTTGATAATATTGATGATGAAACGTGATTAACATTGTTATGATCCCGGTCATTGATGAGCCCATGGAGGGCGTAGCTTCTGATGTGCAGGAACATGCTCGACAGACATGTACCATTTGGACTGGTACACATGGGGAGATGATCAGTTTGGACCTCCATGGGGCTGAAGAGACCATCAGATGGTTGCTGACACCCCATCAGGGGGGCAGAGACAGGACAATGTTTGACTGAGGTTTTGCACCAGAGAAGAAGAGGACGTTCCATTAGAGGCACTTTGGCAGAGCTCGACCTAGGGGGAATGACCCTTTTTCAGTGGAATGTTGGCCTTGGAAGTCCCTGGATGCCCCCATCCTCACCATGACATCATCCAGCTTCATGGACATTCATGGAGGCAGATGGGGCAACAATGGCATGTTGGAGAGGCCCCTAGGGGGCTAACGTTTTGCTCCTGGATGTCTCATCTACCCTAAAAGGGGCTAGCGCCTCCCTTGAAGGGGATTTTACCTTTTTTACAGCTCAGTTAGGGTTTTAATTTGACAATTTAATGTAAAAACAATATTCTGGTCTTGTCGCCATCTTTATGACCTAAAATTAATTAAGGTCATTGATACAGTATATATTGAGGAGTTTTAGCCTGATTTTGATAACACATCACTCACTCATTTAGTGAGGTCTGATTTTTGCGCCCTACTTGGGGTATTTTTGCTGATTTAGTGAGGTGCACTTGTTGAAGGAAGGTATTTCTTGGCATTTTTGGCATTTCTCTTGAAGGAAGGTTTACAACTAGGATTTGCATGCTACTTCATGGTGATATGTAAGTGTTTTTTCTGCAAAACTTCTTGATTGAATGGTTGTAGTCTTATGATCTTGCATATATTTATAATTTGTTGTTAAAAACCCTAGGTGACAAGCACACAAGTAGGTCCTTGTTTTATGTCCCCTAAAAGATAAATTTTCAACCATTGAAGAAGGAAGGAAGAGCCTAGCCATAACTACACTCTTATTGCTTCTTCTCCGTGAGCTAGCCGTACTCTTTGAAGTCAAGAAGGAGGAGACATCCTAGGCCTAGGTTATCTACACCTAGGGCTGTCCTGCTTCTAGGGTTTGGTGATAGAGCCTTGCCTTAGCAACACTCTCCCTCACTGCACTCTCTAGTCTTGGTTTATCTTTTATGCTAGCTGTTTTTGCCAAGTTGACCTAAGGAAGGAAGATAGAGCACGAGGCCTTGCTTTAGCAACATCAGAGTGATCCTCTCTCCCCTAGGGTTTTGATTCTGAGGCCCTACCATAGCAGCACTTTAGAACCCTTCCCTCCAGTCCTTAGTTTCCTTCAACCCTTGCCTCCTCTTCTAAATTGATTCCATTAACCGTTAGGCACTGATCTTAGACCTCCAATGTTGAAGTGAAAGTGATCAAACAACTCTCAAAACCTTGCTAAATTGAAACCCTTACTAACTACTAACCCTAAGAAGGCTGACGTGACCCTTGGTTACTTCATCTTGACGCAACATTTTTCATTTTATGGGCAATTGAATGGTGTTTAAAGCATTTATTGAATAAGTGGTTGATTGGATACATTGATTGCTACATCATCTTGATATTTATTGGTGAAGTGATATTATTTCATTCCTATATTAACAAACATTGACTTCGTCAATATTTATTGTTATAATTGCTTATATATTGATATCAGATAGTCTTATGAAGTACTAACCCATTGAATCATATACTGCATTTATATTGGTTTGTTGTTGCTTTGTTTCGGGCAGGTGTTCTTCTTTGGGCCTGCACTTCATTATTGGCTGTTTAGTCGGGACTATCTGTTTTGTTGGTGACCTATGAAGGGGGAACTTTACTTTGACTTTGAAGCCTTTGCCTCTTCAAAGCTCTAGGTTACCGGGAAAGTCTCCCCTGGGACTAACCTCCATAAAGAGAAAGAACCTCCCCATCGTGGTGACATTGGGTGGGATATGTTCCTGTTATGCCAGTTTGGCCTTCTATTTCATAGCCATTTGACCTAGCTACAAACTATGCGATAACACCTCCTAGATCCTTCGACTGTACAACTCCCCCATCTGTAACAATTTTTACTGCATATGGTCCTAACCAATGCATTATGAGTTTTCCTAGATGATGAAGGGATTTACTGTCATACAACAAAACTAAATCTCCTTCCTTGAAAATTTTCCTCTATGTCTGTCATGCCAAGCTTTGTCCCTTGCTTTCCAAACTTCTTGGTGAAACCCTACTAGAATCCCATCTTCCTCCATGATCATCAGTTGATTCAACCTATCCTGTATTGCGCCTTGTCCTGTCGTGTTCGTAATCGCTGCTACGTGTAGACTGGGTACCAAAAATTCTAGTGGCACCACTGCTTCTTGTCCATATACCAATCTGAATGGCATTTTTCCTATCAATTTATTGCATGTGGTCCTGTATGCCCACAATAATGATGATATCTTTAGGTCCCAATCATTCCTATTAACGTTACAGATCTTCATCAGTGCATTTTCAAGGATGTTGTTAAAGGATTCCAGTGTTCCATTTGCTTGAGGATGATATGGTGTACTCTTTTGATGATGAACTTCAAATTACTCAGTCATAACCTTAATAGTACTATTAATGAAGTGAATTCCTTGGTCACTCATCAAAATCCCGAGGCAGCCAAATCTAGTGATCACTTGTTTGAACAGGAAGTGTTTTGTTTTCTCTGTGCTGCAATCTTTAATTGGTGTTGCTTCCACCCATCTTGTTAGGTATTACGTCACGTTTGTTACCCATGATTTTGGTAGTCATGATGATGTATTGATGATGGTGTACTCAGGCTCTTCATTAGAACTTTCTCCTGAGAAAAGTTACTTTCTTCTCTTTCCATAAATCACATTTTTGAGGACTGTTCACAGGCTGCTAGTATATTTTCCCGTGAGAATGCATGATTCTCGCAGGCTGCCTTAAGCCAAGGTGCGAGAAGTTCACACTATGTTGTATTGCTAGGGTGCAAACTCTTTCTAAAGAAGGGAAAAAGATGAATTCTCGAAGCTTCTATAAGGGAATCTTCTAGAAGGATGAGATGGCATTCGAATGGTTACCTAAGTATTGGATTCCCTGATATTTTGGGATCATTCTTATCCAAGTAACTAATCCATTCTCTCCTATATATTGAGGGAATTCTCATGGAAAAGGTTAGAAGCAAACAAGTAAGAGATTCATTGGAGAATTAGTGAAAAGGATTGTGTGAAGGACTGATACTACAACAGATAAGAACTCCAGCAAGTATATCAAAGGTGGTTGATCTTCTTCATGCAAGTGAGCAAGTGTGTGTGTTAGAGTTAAGGGCCATCGAAAGGAAGTTTGCAACATCAAGGCTCAGGTTGTAATCTTTACTTTCCATCAATATGATACAGTAATATGTCCCTTTCCCATAAAGCTAATTCCACTTTATTGTATAACTCCTTGATCATATACATAGATTGAATGTTGAATAGATTGTGCTTTCTTCACTTTGGTTGGTTTGTGTTGTCTTGGTCTTGACTGCACAAGAGCATTGGAGCGAAGCAGGAGCAACAAAGACCATAGGAAGCGATCATAAGGTATGTCCTTTGTTCTTGCCTCCTAGTACATTCAATAGTCGAAATCTAGGGAAAGAGTATTATTTTGTCTTGCTTTGTTCTAGATTCAGGTGGATCTAGGGAGATCGGTTTGTGTCCGCACTTACGGATTTATCCAATAACAGTAACTGCTAGCTGCAACAGCTGCAATGACAACTCTCCTCCAAACCTGCACAGAAACTAAGCAACTGCAATGCACACAAGTGCTGCTCTGCAATTCTGAGACTGCCTGCCAGAATGAGAACTGGCCTCTTGTATTTATACTAATTCTGGCTAACTGCTTGGGCCGACTTCTCATTCTGGGTATCTGTCTGTTCAGTATATATTATTATTTCTGGCGGACTTCTTCTCTTGGAGGATAATAACCTAATATAAATTATTTTCTTGAGCCGACAAGTCTTCTAGGGTTATTAGCCAACTCATTAGGGTTTCTTCTTGCTTCCCGGAGTATTCTATCCTTGTCAGGTTTACACATGGAGGTAAATACCTCCCGCAACTACCATAATATCAATAGGGACACATGTTGGAGGTGGAGCTTATCACATTGGATCCAAAAAGCTTTGACAATATCCAATATTTCCTTACAAAATTCAAGGATTTATTGTCACAACTCAAAGCTTGTGGGGTTGATAAATCGAAGGAGGAGAAACAAATGGTTATCACCATTCTCTCCAAGATTGGTCTTGAATTCTCTGTATTCGTACCCACATTCCATTGTCAGATTCGCCTCAAGAGCCACCTTGCAGATGCCTTCTCTTAAGGATTTTATCGAAGCCCTGACACAAGAGAAAACCAAGCTCATCAACATGGGAAAAATCAAAGGCCCAAAGGTGCATGCACTCACTGTGAAATATGGAAACCAAAAATATAAGAAATCTAAAGATAAATATCAACGAAAATCTCATGCACATCCGAAGAAGGAAGGGTACACAAAACCGTTCACCGATGCCTCCGGATCCAAAGGGGAAAAGGGGAGAAATGCACGTACTATCACAAAGGATTCCATTTGGAATCTACATGCATGCAAAAACAAATAGATCTGATGTCTCAAATACTTTAGAAAAACAACCTTGGAGATCACATCCTCGACGGTGCCAAGAAGAAGAAGTCGGAAGATCTGAACTCGAAGAAAGGAAATTCTAGCCATGCCTTGATTGTCATTAACTCCTCTCTCGATGCTTGGATCATAGATTCAGGAGCATCACATCATATGGTTGCATCAAAAGAAATATATTATTCTTTCTATGCATGCAAAGGTCCTCCTAATCTGATGGAGGAAAACTCTTATGTCGAAGTCACCAGCAAAGGAAGGATTGAACTCACCAACGGAAGCTTCAAGAATGTGTTGCATGTTCCCAAACTTTCTGTCAACCTTCTCTCCGTGTATCAAATGATGAATTCTGGCACCGAAAATAAATTCATATTCACACCAAATTTCATGGACATCTACGACATGCAAACCAACTTCAGGGTTGCTACAGGTGAGGTAAATCATCAGTCTAGATTGTATGCATTTTCTAAATTCATTGAACTTGATTCTACTTTACTGCTTACTCATGTTGATGACAGTAGTAGGATATGGCACAAAAGGTTTGGACATTTGAATTTCAGATACATGCAACAAATTAGCAAGCACATATTGGTTGATGGTCTACCAGACATACATTTCTCCAAGGGAGTGTGTGAGGGATGTGTTCTCGGGAAACACCCTCAAGGGAAATTTGACAAGGGAAAGTCTCAGAGAGCCTCCGCACATTTAGATTTGATCCACAGTGACCTTATGGGTCCTTTTCCACATCCATCGATCAGCAAAGCGAGGTTTGTTCTCATTTTTGTTGATGATTTCTCACATTTTACATGGATGTACTTTCTTAGGAAAAAATCTGAGGTCTTTCGACACCTCAAAGATTTCAAAGCCCTAGTTGAGACACAGTCCGGAAAGAAGATCAAGGTCCTATGAACTGATAACAGAGGAGAGTATGTAAATCATGAGATCCATGATATTTTCCATGAGGCAGGGATCGATTTGCAACAAACAGTTCCCTATACTCTGCAGCAAAATGGAGTTGTCGAGCGGAAAAAAAGATCTCTAAAGGAGATGACATCTTGCATGTTGCATGAAAAGTCTCTACCACAGAGACTATGGGCCGAAGCACTTAATTTTGCAACATACATCCAAAACAGATCTCTCCATAGATCTGTCAATGATAAGACCCCCTATGAGGCTTGGAGCGGCCTCAAACCAGAAGTGACACACTTTCGCATTTTCGGTTCACATGCATGGGCCCGGATTCCCTCTGAAAAGAGGAAGGCACTTGATCCACAGAGGACCGAGTGCATTTTTGTTGGATACCCCAACGGTGTGAAGGGATATGGGCTTATTGATCTTTCCTCAGACCGGCTCATCATTGAGTGTAGTGTCCAATTCAAGGAAAGTGTCTCGCATGCACCTCAACAACCGCATGTAGACACCTCCATTCTTCCACCTTTCCAAGATGATGAGCATGCACATGCAGACTCTTCTTGAGCTGAGAATTATGATATAGAGGACTTAGATGATTCATATTGAGAGTCAGTACAATCAGATGCAGATTCAGAGCATCCAGATGCAGTTACAGAGCCAGAGCAGAGGCCCAAGTGGGCACATACTACTCTTCAGGATGCAGGGGATCTCGTTGGTGATCCATCCGACACTAGGAGGAATCGATCTGATTTCGAGGAGCCTCTTGTTGCACTCACTGCCACTGAACCATTTCCTTCTAGGCATATTTTTGTAGTTCAATCTTCAGATCCACAGTCTTATGGCGAGGCTGCTGGAAATCCCTTTTGGGAATCTGCCATGCAAGAGGACTACAACTCCCTCCTCAAGAACTAGACTTGGGATCTAGTTCCCCTTCCTTCTGGGAGGAAACTAGTCATATGCAGATGGGTCTACAGGACCAAGAGCATAGCGGATGGACAGATCAGCAGATACAAATCCATGCTTATGCCCAAAGGCTTTCAATAGGTTCATGGTATTGACTATGATAAGACCTTCTCTCTAGTACAAAAGATGGATTCCATATGATTGGCACTTGCGATTGTGGTAACCAAAGGATGGGAAGTCCATCAGATGGATGTGAAGAATGCATTTCTTTGCGGTGATCTCTGTGAGGAGATCTACATGGAGCATCCCCAGGAATTTATGTAGGACTCATCTTTGGTATGCCGACTAAAGAAGTCCCTTTATGGCCTCAAGAAGGCTCTGAGGGCATGGTATGCCAAGATGGAATCCTACCTGTTGTCACAGAACTTTGTACGTTGTAAATCAGACCTGAATGTCTACATGCTCAAGATGGTTGGTTCACTTTTTCTTTTAGTTATGTACGTTGATGATTTGTTGATCACCGGTTGCTTGACTTCAGTGATTTTTGTAGTCAAGAGGATTCTACATGACATGTTTTTGATGATGGACATGGGTCCGCTACACTTCTTCCTTGGACTTGAGATCAGTTAGGATGCATCAGGCATCAAACTGTCTCAGGCAAAGTATGCATGATATCTCCTTGAGAGATTTCACATGACAGACTGTAAGTCTGCTTCAACTCCTTTCCTATCAGGAGTCAAACTTGAGGATGGTGGGGAGACTCCACTGGTTGGTAGCACACTGTACATACAACTAGTGGGGAGCTTGTTTTATCTCACACACTCCAAACCAAACCTCTCCTATGCAGTTGGCACAGTTTCCAGGTTCATGCAAGAGCCGCATGAGCTACATTGCAAGTCTGCAAAGCTTATCCTTCGATATGTATAGGGCACCATCACCTTTGGGATTCATTATGTAGCAGACTCTACATTAGATCTCATCATGTTTACTGATTTCAATTGGGCTAGTAATATCATTGTTCACAAGTCCACATCTAGTTACTCACTCAGTCTTGGTTCCAGGCCTATATGTTGGTCGAGCAAGAACCAAGTTTCCATTGCTCTATGTTCAGCTAAGGCAAAGTGCAGAGGGGTAGTTAACATAACAATTCAGGCTATGTGGCTACAACATTTTCTCACTGAGTTGGGCATTCGGTTTCATCGGTTGATCGTCATCTGGTGTGACAACCAAAGCACTCTAAAGTTCTGTAGAGATCCAGTTCAGAGACAACGGACGAAGCACATCGAGATCCACATGCACTACATCCAAGAATTAGTACACAAGGGGATCATCGACTTACAGTTCTATCCTTTAGCAAAACAGACGACGGACATCTTCACCAAGACCTTCATTGAGCAGAAGTTCCATTCTCTGTGAAATCGTCTTGGATTGAAGGACACAATTTCCTAGCAACTGTAGTTCTTCTTTTTACATACATTGTACCTTGAGGGGGGGGTTTCCCATGAGTTTTTCCCTCTTTCCTCACTTTATTTTCAATGTATCTTTTGTATTTGGGTACCTAACATGGCCTCGTTTCTGGGACCCATTCTTTATTTTCACCATAGTGATGTTCAGGGGGGGTGTTGGAGTTACTTCACACACACCTAGGATTTATTTTTCCTAAGGTT
>CBVK0104294895.1:0-22766 GCA_900067695.1 Picea abies
ATCTATTGAAATGAAAAGAACTATAATAATGGCATAAACATTAACACTCTTTCCCTTATACCATCTTTTGCACTTCCGCTTCAATTATTCCCCAATATTTCTATAATTATCCATCTTCGTAGTGCATGTAAAAATATTTCATCGACAAGATTCATGGTGAAGAAATCCTCAATATTGTTTCTAATAAGATTCAAACATCAATCATTACAAAATTGTGTTTCCATTCTTGCTATCAAACTCTAAAGTTGTTAGGATTCCTCTTGTAGTTGTGTATTTCATCATTGATTTGGAACATGGCCCTTGATTGTACGAGGGGCACGAATGATTAAAAATCAATTATGGGTGGCAAGAATTTGTAGGAAACCACTTACATCTTACTTACTTGGGTGGAAATAATTCACAATTGTATCATCAACTTACTAGTTCATGATCACACTGGCTTTAAAGTTTCCAAGAAGTATAACTTTGGTGTGCTAGAAAGATTAGCTACCATTTTTTTTACTATCATAAGACATTGATCTAGGCCACAATGATTTTAGAGGTTCTCTAGTGATTATCCCACCATCAATCCATATAAATCACCACAAAGGTGGCATGGAATATGCAATTGATGGCTAATTTTAGTACACACAAGATGACCAATTATTATGATATTTATGTTTTCTTGAATTACCCCTCTAACATATTTTATTCTAATTGAAATACTATAATATTATAGGAGAGTTATAAAGGTGTATCAACCATACTTGGAGAGTGCTACTTGTTTTACAAAATTCTTTTGGACTTCTTTATTCTCTATCACCCTCTATACATACCTAACCGACTTAAAAGGATGAAATACAACATAATCTAGTGCTTAGAATGGCCAAAATTTACAATTTCAATCTAAAAAGATAATAATATGTGAACACACTCCTATTATGGAAGACTTAGTACCAAAACCAATACAATACCTTTAACCACTATTGAATACATTAAGTGAAGATTTAAAATATAACTCAAAACCTTTGAAAAATCTTCAAGATTGTGGTGCAACTCAGAGCTTGCTTCTCCAAAAGCTTAGTGTCCATCTTCTTCCTATAAGTTATTGATTCTAGTCTCTAGAATTTCCTTCATCCCCTCATGGATACTTGAAGGGGATCTATACTAACTTATTTTATTTATTTTATTTATTGGGTTGTTGGGGGAGTGTGATTCTAAGCTCCCTATTATCTACACACAAATAGTGATTGTAGTCTCTTGTTGATTTCATTGAAACTTGAGCATCGTGACCTACACACATAAATCGTACACGTTGTTGGAATTCAAGCATATTTCCATGTTGGTAAACTCCCAATTTGGTTCACTGACTTGCTTATGCTTGACTTGATTTCTTTTTTCCATCTCATGAGATTCTCACTATTCTTTTGATGATCTGACATCTCTCTTTTGAGGTGGTTCACTTCTTTTGTGGCTCTACACTTTCCATCTGTCTTGTATGGAAATCAAAAGTTCCTCTACTTTCCCTAACTTTCCATGCTTGTGTTGTTGCTCTAGCTTTCTTCTAATAATAGGTTTATTTCCTTTGTGCCATCGTGATTGTGTTATTGTAGTTATCCCTTCTACCAAATTTACTCTTGTATTTTCCAATGAGTTTATGTTTTTGTAGTCTCATACTACATGCTTACAATCCATGGGCTAATTCTTTTATAATTTATCTTGGCAAGTGCACTATCATATCCATTGTTATGTTAGAGGGTGACACATTATTACTCATAATGTTGATTTAGTAATTTTGAATATCCCACATAGGATATAAGTATGCCAACCATCTTTTCTAATGTTAGTCCTAGGTAGAGTGTTGTTACCTCAACCCAATTATTGGTATCTATCCGAACACCACACAAGTTGTTTAACACTCGATCCCACCTAGGTTCATAATGAACCCCTAATCTTGACTCCACCCTAGAATCACTTTCATTGCCTCGTCAAAAAATGATGCATAGGGAAACTACCCCCATATGTATTTAGACTACCTTTGTGCTCTGTGGCTTCCATAGTTTCTTGAGCCTTTGTTCTCCATAATGGTTGCAAAGTTCCACTTCGCTGCACATGTTACCTCTTTTAGGGCGTAGTATTGGATCTCCTTTACAAGCTTCAGTTTACATCTTATTGTTTTTCTAAGCAAAGAGATCGCCAACCATTTTTTTCTCTCTTCACACTTGTTCTTTCCTTCAAAGATTTTCCTATTTTGGATGCTCAATATTTTCCACCACATGTAACTTGGGATGAACTCTCAAGTCTTAGCTAAATATGTATTGTTTGCAATCCTTGTATATTTTATCTTCTAGAGATGGAAGATTTCTTCCCAACAATTAAGAATCAAGTATTGAGTTAAAATTGTTAACATTAACTGTAACAAACAAACTTGTTTGAAAATTATAAGAATATCCAATTTAAGTAGGATAGAGTAAGGTAACCCATTTAGGTTGAAATAATATTATATTGAGTAAAATGTATAAGAATGAGATAAGATTGATTGCAATGACAATGCAAACCATATATACCCATGCAGGGGTACCCTTTTCATTAATAGACACGTTTTTTGGATAAGACATGTCTTTTCATTATGGTGTATTAATTAATATTATTTAATGATTATTTATTTATATCTATATATTTTATATATTTATGTTTGTTACATAGCCTCCCCCTTTAGAAATGTTTTGTCCTCAAAGCATGTTTATGGAGAGGCTTACATCTTCTCTTTGGCTCGCATTGCCTTCGCATGATTCTTTGTTTTTGGTGTGGTCAGGATTGACGATACGAGACGATATGAATGACAAAGAGTTTAACATAATTGTCGAATTGTGAAAGGATCAAACCATCCTACTTCAATCTTTTGTGGAACATTGCTCTTCCACGATGAATGGTTATTATGAGACAGAATTGCGCTGGTATCAATATTTTTTGGATGATGAGTTAGTCGTTCCCATCCTGAATTACATTGATATGCTGACTGGTTAAGATATCTACTCGTATGATTTGGATGTCGATAAGGATTTCTTATAACATTATTTTTCCTTATCATACATGTAGCGTTTTCTTCGTTTAACTTCAATATATGATTTTCCGCATGCACCGGTGTTTCCTTGTTAATGGTTGAATTTCGAATAGTAAGTATACCTGGAGATTCCATCGTTTGTACTCCAACATCTGACGTTGTCTTCTTTTTTTTTCAGTTGATTTTGCAGCTTCTTGAGTGATGACTTGGATTGGATCTGTAATTGTTCCATTTTTCATAACTTGGATTAGTTCATATGAAAAATTTGATGCTTCCTTTTCTATACGCAGTTCTAACTTGTTTTCTAGACTTATCTTATCATTCTCAAGATTTTTTATTTGCGTAAGCAGGTTTTGATTATAATTTTTTAAACACGATTTTTCTTCATTATTTGATTTGTTATATTTAATGTCTAGATTTTCAAGTTTCTCTTCCTTCAACTTTCTAATTTGTTCTAGTAACCCTTGAGTAATGTTCTTCAAACGAGAATTTTCTTCATTTTTTTTTATAAGCTCTTCTCGAGATTGTATTTTTCTTGTTCTAACTTTTGAACACGTTGTTTTGAATTCTTTGACTTCTTGATCTAATTAAGTAGCTTTTGACTATGTTCTTTTAAACGAAAATTTTCTTCGTTTTTATCCTTGATAACTTCGTTAAATTCTTTTTGCATCCTTGATATTGACTTTTGGTTTTCTTTAAGGATCACTTTCGAGATATCTTTAAAGTCTTTTGTTGAATGTATTATCGATTTTGACCTCATACTAGTGTCCTGAAGTATGATCTTCTTCTTCTTATGGGGAAATGTCACATACTTTTTCTCCATGTTTAAGATGAAGGTACCTAGATTTTTGAAAGGGTAACTCGATGACGATGTGAATTTCTTCTTTATACATAGTTGTAACGTAGAATTGAGATATATACTCATATTCATCAATCGTCACTTGTAACTTCTTAATTTGAAAACAATCTTCATTTTCAATTATATTTGGCTTTGGAATTAATAATTTATTTTTCAAGTCAATATTCATATAATTTACATGATGGTCCAAACTGATAACAATGTTAAGTTGTCTTCCTTGAATACTCCCCTATAATGTCGAAAACTCGTAGCACAAGGTTGGACAACCTTCATAAGTAAATTTTCTTTTTGTCATGTTGGAATTGTCCATTTTTTAGATCCCCTTATAGCTACTCTTACTTCCTTCAATTTAATCCTTTTTTCATATATATAGAAAGAATATATATAGAAAGAGAGAAAAAATGATAATAAAATATTATTCTTTTGTCATATAATATATAATAAACTTTTTTTTAATACCCTTTTTCTCCTTTGTTTACTCTTAAGTAATTATTTGTTTATTTTTTTAGTTGACTTTATAACTCTTTTGTACTTCTAAACTCCTTTGTACCTGTTGGTGGTTACTTAAGATCCCACTAAATAAATAAAGAGTAGAACCGTTGTGTCTTTGATCTACTAAGTAAATAAATAATAAGACCTTAATATTCCAAGGTTATAATAGGCTGACTTTTCCACCACTAAAATATACTCAATTGAATTCCTTAATAATTAATCCCATAAAAAAATTGTCTTAAGAAACTAGTTATTATGCTTTTATAGCTGCGATAATGGAGCCTTTAGTTTTTTTGGCTTGTGCTTTATATATATATAAAACAAGTTTGGCAGATGCGACCGACTAAATTCAGATTTCCTTTGACTTGAGCCAATTACTCTTTGCGTGTTTATTTGAACGGAAATATGAAGGATTTTAATTTTCTTTAAATGCCACAACTCTTCCATTTTTCTTCCTCCGCGAATTATAATCGATTTGTACTTTAATTAATAAACCCTTGATGTAATTAGTTGTTTGACGAAGAGGATTCATGCTTCTCTTTACTGGTGGAACTCTACAACAAGCGATTTTATTTTCGATACGGTGGCTTATGGTGGTCCTCTTTTGGACGTTGTTACAGCGACGATTTCTTGATGGTAACAATGAGTTTCTAATCGACTCATTGTTAGAAACAATCTACCTCATAGATTTCTGTTTGTTTGTTGCATTAACATAAATATATATTTTATATATTTATGTTTGTTGCATTAACAATCTAGCTCATAGATTTCTCACAATTGTATAGGAAAGAAACAAAAGAAACCGGTGTTGGAGGGTATCTTCCTAAACCATGCATAAAGAGCACTTGGAGATTAGTATCTCTCTTTTTAAAGATTTTTTTAGGTGGTTTCTTCCCATCCATTAACAAGAAACATTTATTTCTTTTTTGAGTCTCCATATTTTCTTAAATGCACTTGCTTCCACCATTTAAAAAAAATATTAATTAGCTTTCAGAATAGTTTCGCTCTAATCACTCTATTCAACAATTTTGGATTTTTTTTAATACCAAGTCCCTTTGAGAGAGTTCTTAGAACCTTTTCCCAGGATACTAAGGAGAACTTTTTCCCTTCACTTTTTCCTCTTGCAACACAACAACTCCATCTCAATCTCTTTCAATATTGTCCTTACTGTTGTCATTATGATAGTGAATTGAAAAATCAAAAGTGCACTAGTTACTGATTTTATTAGTTTGCAAGGTCAACCATTTTGAATTCTAAACATGAAATCCAAACTTCCAATTTTTTCTTCAACTTCCCTCTAATGTTTTTCTAGTGTGATTTTCTAATGGGCTTAAAACTCATTGGAATGCCAAAGTAAGGGAACACGTTGTTTACTTCTTCAACAAAAAAAAGATCCTAGAATTTAGCAATTTTTTTCCAAAACCTCTTTTTGAAAATTTATGTTATTCTTTTGTGTTTATTTTCACTCACTTTTCCACTTGAAGTAAGAATATACATATCCAATTTTTTTTCAAACCTTGGATGGAAGTTCCTCCCATCAGTTCCAAACTATGATTGATTTAGAGTTTTGGTACTTATTACTATTTCAATTCTAGAAATACTTGAGTTTATGTTGCTTTCTAATTTCTATATGCTAATTTCTTATAACTCAACAACAAAAAATAATGCCAATAATTTACCAACCCATAAATTATAGTTGTTGTGATAATTTTATAGATTATGCAAATAATTCACAACTGAGCTATTTAACTAAATTTGCACAATAGAAGCTAACAGAAACCAAGCACATAAAAATAGAGAACACCAGAAATACCCTGGAAACCCCAGTGTGGGGAAAGCCAACAAAGAGAAGCTTTTATTCGGATTTCAAGAGAAATATTACAGCAACAAAAAATCAGAAATTTCTCAGCAAGTTTTCCTCTCCTTCTTCAACAAAATCGGCCCAGCTAATAGTTGTATGACCCAAAACCCTTTTGACTTTGTACGACCCTCCCTGTACGACCTATGTACGTCCCAGGTACAACCTGTACAGACTTGACCTTGTACAATCGCTTTGTTTGTCGGTTGGTACAACTTGTGTACGACCGTGGATGGCTAAGTGAACTTGTCCCTGGTTCAGCCTCTTCCCCCCTTCTTAATGTGCCCTGGAACCGACCTCAGAAAGATGTTGTAAGTTGCCTTTAGTTTGACCACTCTCTACTTCACAATATGTCCTAGGTACGACCTCCATTGGCTTCCCAAGCCTGGCCCATAACTCACCCTCTCCAAGTTGCTCACCCTCTTTCTTTCTCTTGCCAAAGCACCCTCTTCCTCTTCTCACAAATGATATTTGTGTATCCCTTTCACCCTCAACCCTTCTATTTATCTCTCCAATTCACTTTTTCTGGAAGCTCCAAAAATTCACTTTAGTGGATTATTAATTTCTGAAAAGTGATTTTTTCACAAATCTGAAAAAAAAGTCATTTTAGTGACTTTTATTTTTATTTTTCCTAAGTTAAAACTTAGGACAAAATAAATAAATTTGATTTGGGTATTTAATTGTGTCCATCATCTAGTGTTGGACACAAAGGCTTAGCTGAGACACCTTCTGAGCTACATAAATTAACACTATAAAGCCACTCAAACACAATAATGTAAAGATAAGGTAAGAGTAGATAACCTTTCCTTATTCCTCTATAAGCCTTATAGAAATAAAGATCTACCATTCAATATAGGGACTCTCTAAGGGGAAGAAAATATAGCGGTTTTGCCACATAATTCAATCCATTGAGAAACCAAATTTTTTAACACCTTTTCTAAGAATTCATTTTTCACCCAATTGAAGGTATTGTCCAGGCCCAACTTGATGGCCATGGGTATTTTCTTATGCTTGAAGTTTCCATGGGGGCTTCTTGAACTAATTTAAACATGTTTTGAAATTGTTTTTTCAGGGATGAAATCCCCCTATTTTTTTAAAATCAATCCATGCATGGTTGTGTTAAGTATATCAATCAACAACATAAAAAATTATAGGAAGTATGACATGAAATTGAATCTAGAAAAGGAGGACATGTTATTTCCTTTAGGGTCTATTATCACAAGATTTGGCACTTGTGCAAAGCCCTCACAAGATGTTAATCTTGCGTAACAATTGGAAGTAGATGCCACTGTCACCTAGGCAAGTACTTCCCTTGTTTTAATGAAGGATGGGTCCAACACAAGGGATACTTCCCTGATGAACTCAAGGGATCATATAGCAATATTATCCAAGCCTATGGCCCCCTATTTTGGTCACCTCAATAGGATAGGATAGGTCTATGGAAATGTGAAAGGGTAAGAAGAGTTTGGACAAGGTAATTGGTTGATGTTTGTAAGACAAGTTTACCAATGCATATAATAACAATCACCAATTCTAACACATGAATGATCACCTTTAGAACACTAGCTATCAAGCAAGAAGGTTGTTGTAGAAAAATTGCAACAGTAAACAACGATTATACCATCCAAAAATGTTTTATGACATCAACAATAAATCAGCCCTAAAAAATGTAAATAAAATATAAAATATATCCCTCAATAAGTAGAATAAGATCCAAGTGTTCAACAATGATTTTAACCTTCTTAAACTACAATATTAAGTAAGTATTCAACAATCCAGTCAAGCCCTAATTGTTGTAGAAAGCATTTATAACAACAACACTAATTTTTCTTAGATTGCTAAACGTTGGACTTGCATAAGCATGACAACACCATGCAAAACCTAATCTACTAAATCGTTTTCAGAGAAGAGGATTTTAAGAGAGTTGTATCACTTGCAAATACTAGACTAGTTTCATTTTTCTCTTTGAGCAATGGAGTCAAGCAACACCATGAATTAGATGACCAAGAAGAGATGAGAATTTGAAACCAGAGGACTAAAGCCTTATAGGCCTAGGATCAAACTCAAAAGACAAACCCTAGATTTTATGGCCTTATAAACCCTAGGTGTCATGTCCTTCTATGACATCTAACTTGAATATTAAAGTGACTAGGTCAAACTCTAAGGTTTATGGCCTTATAAACCCTAGATCTTGAGCTAGCCAAGACAAAGCCTTGGGGGGACAAATACTTTTAATCCTTAGAACTAGGTCTTAGATGCTTCAACAAACAAGATGAATGAAATGGGGAGGGGGAAAAGACTTATAATCCCTCCTAGGGTTTCAAGCAAGAACAAGGTAACATGCAACAAATTTACAATATAGCATTCACCACAATATACCATGAACAAACATTTAAACTTGACATAAGAAACTTACTTCAACCAAGTCTAAATGCATAAAGAAACCCTAGCTCAAGATCATCCACTAAAAATAAGACAAAGCATCCACAAAGTTCTCCTTTCAAAGGTGCACACTAGTTCTCCATAGAAAAATATAAGATAAGAGAGAAATATAAGTGATATGTCACAAGTGATGAGTTATGATTTGGAATTGAGGTAGTGGTAGCCTATATATAGAATGCATCCCTAGTGATATAACCCCTCAAATCCCCTCAAAGTATATGCAATCCATGATACAAGCGAGATAGGTCTAGGTTGACCCCTCGAATAGTTTCAAACAATGAATAATCATGCTAATACATCATAATAATGTCCTCTTAGGTCACACATGTGGTTACCTCATGCTCCAAGAGGGTGTGTGAATCCTCCAAAGGCCACATCTCATCATTCAAGAGGTGCAAATCAATGTGAAGGTGACACCTCCTCATCAAAGGTCATGCCTCATATTCAAGGAACCCCATCTCATCATCAAAGTGGTGCCCCAATGGTAAGCAAGCCTCAATCATCATGAAGTGATCATAGCACATGAAATCATCCTCAATATGCTCAATGTACAAGGTGAGAAGGCCAACGTCCAAGGTGCAATGGACATGCATCACCTCTTTGAGTGGTGTCCAAACATAACCAAGTGCAACGTCCTCCATCAGATGTTAAATAAGGTGTAGGGTGCATTGTCCAAGGTGTGGGATTCCTTCCCATATTCCTACCATCACGACCATATATGTTAAATGAGATCTCATCTATCTATCATCTAGGGTCAAGGAGATGTGAGAGGATATATCTGAAGGGGGTCAATCACTAGGTGACCCAACACTCTGTGTCACACCTGCTATATCATGCATAAAGTGCACAAGGTCTTTGGTGAAAGCACAAGGATGTCCTCCAAGTAACCATGTCAAGTAAACCAAGTCAATCAAAGTCATAGAATCAAGTAAAACCAACAATCACAAGGGGAAATGGTCCTTAGAATCATATAAAGTAAGCCACCTATTAACACAAAAACCAAAATGAACAACTTTCAATGGGTATCCCCTTAAAACTTCACACAAGCTCAAGACTTTATGCAATTTGGAAATTTTAGGTATGTGAGGACAATCAAAGGAACCTATTAGGTGTGTTAGTACCCAAGTAGAGAGATATTTTCCGAAAGAACCCATAAGAGATATGTAATGAATGTGAGGTGGTCATGGGGTTTACTTCTGAAAATGGGGTCATTAACATGCAAGATAATGTATGGACTCACCTCCATGAATGCCTTTGTAGAGGGTGCACTTGGCGATTGAGTTACCCTTTCCTCGACACTTTTTGCATTCCAAACCCCTTATTTTCCTTTTTATTTATTTGATTTGGTTTGCAAGTCCCCTTAAAAAGGTTTCAAGCATTAACACTTCCTTTGCTTTTTTATTCGGGACATATCAAGTCCTTTTTAATAGATAATGTGTTTATTAATATTAGGACTAGGGATGATCGACATTAGTGAGGGGGTAGAGCTCAAGTATGAATTATGGATTTTGAATTTCCTCATTATCCCTTTCTTTCTTTTTATTAGCTAGTTGCAATCTACCCATGGGCCTTTAGCCCCTTCTTTTCATAAGAGAATGAGGTACATCCATTTTTGGTTTACATGTAACCACATTACTCAAAATGTGGGAGAATAGAAGGATCAAGGATGAAAAAGTGATAAGTATGATTGGAAAAGGTATGCTACCCCGTTCAAGGAACCCCCAGTAGTACTTTTCCCTAGGAGTGACAACATGGGACTAGGATGTTTAGGATGGCCACCAACGTGAAACAAGGAAAAAAACATAACTTATGAGCTTATAATTCATTATACAACTTCAACATATGATCATTACTCAAATTTCCAATATGTTAAATAAGACACTTTATACGAAACAAAGACTAATTATGTACCTCATAATGAGTTGGAACACCATCTCCCAATGAGCCTTGTTGATTGAGTGTGATAAGCCATGTTGATGAAGAAAAAGGCATATGAGGGGGGTTGTTGGCCTGCTCTATGTGGACATGATAATCATCATGGTCATTGGGATCATTGTCTTCATTGTGGACCATGAGACATGATCTCCTCTAGTTACCCCTAGATGGGAGGGGGTAACAGGGTCCAAAGCAAGGAAGGAGTTAATTGATTCTCTAACCATTTTCTTCACACTTTATTTTTATACAAAATGAATCATGTCTTGATTATTTAGATCCCACAAGTTCTTATAGAAATTCAATTGAAATATATTTGGGCAAGGAGTCTTATTTATCTAGGGGTAGGGAATATTCAATTTCCTCCATCAAGATAGGTCTCCCTATAGTTGTCAATTCTTCATCTTCCAAAATTTGAGGAATAATTTTTGACAACTCTTATTAGACTCATTCATGGTCCATATCCTTCTGAGTAGATTTCTGCAATATGAAGGTAGGTGTTATCCACAAAATTTGTAGGTGACTTTAAAGGTTTTGATGTAGTGTAGGTCCCTTGATGTCTTGTTAAGGTCATATTTTCCCCTCTATTCTTAGGGTTTCTGATAAAAACAAATTTCTAAATGATATTCAATGTATAATTTTGGGTTCTAAGTCTCTTCTTTCCTTATGGATCTTTCTCGAGTCCATCACTCTCTCTTGGGTGGTATTCTCGAGTTTTATTTCCATCAAGTATAAAATCTTAATTATTTCATCTCAATCGGGTTTCAATTGTGTCAATTAATATGGGACAATGTTTACCATTTTCTTTTGATTGTGGTGTAGATGAATAATGAAAATATTTCCTTCCTTCAACGTGAAAAAATTATCATTCCATGTATGAGTCATTGCTTTACTTTGTTTTCCTTTTCGAATACTTCAAATCTCGTGAGGATAGACTATTTTCTTCCCAATCCTTGAAGGCATAATATATTAGAGAGTTTACTTTTGAATAACAATCCCCATCCTTTTTCTTTTGGCATGAATACTCTAGGTGGGGTTTATAAATCATTCAATGTGCTTTGCATTTCCCACACTTTTCCTATTCTGCATCCAACCACATACTCAAGGATACATATAGGGATTACTATACAAATTGGTCCACTCACTTGATTGATGAGCCAACAAATGGAGATGAAGTGGATAGAAATTCAAGCCAGCTCGGGTTTATTGGGAACAATGAACAGCCTAATAATAATGAATTCTAATAGTTGATATAATGGAAAATTTGGAGATTAAACTACAAGCTTCACTCGGCTATAGCTATCGATCAATGAGGTCCAACCATTGATTTATATAGAAATGCTTCCAGAACTAGTCTTTCTCTAGTTCTCACTGTTGACGCCCAGAAGCACAACGTAATACCCCTGCCTACAAATGGGTTGCAATTCCTTATTATTTATATACATATATATAATAATATACTAGATAGGTGGGACCCCCTTGTTTAAATCATTGTGAAAAAGAAACGCTTCTCTGAATTGCACACATAACAACCTTACGAAGCATATTACAGTTTGAGAAAAACACTTTAAATCATTGTGAAAAAGAAACGCTTCTCTGAATTGCACACATAACAACCTTACGAAGCATATTACAGTTTGAGAAAAACACAAGAATTCAAACAAGTTTTCACATGCAATCAATGATGATAAGGGCTGGCAATTTAAAGGCCAAAGGCAAGTTTTGAAGTGAAAATCACTTTGGTTATAACTATTATACATATATGATTAAAATTCAAACTTCAACTCACACACACATTGGTTATGACATATTGCATTCATGGCATATTGTGTTATAGTATTGGTTATGTTTGGTGGAAAATAGTTATGGTTTATGCAATTGTTTTGAGGTCAATTCGATCCTTGCAAGTTGGAGCTTGTTAGAAATAAATATGGGACATATTATGTTATGGTGTTGGTATAAAACTATGGTATAGGATGGGTTTTGTTTTAATTTGGCAAAATGGAAGTGACAGGTTGGATTTGAATATGGTTGATTAATACATTTAATGAAAGTTTGGATGTGCTCCATGATATCTATGGTTGATTGCAATTAATGAGAGGGTGGAGAAGTGACGTGCATTTACTGCATGTCATTCTTACCCCACCTCGAGCTCACCACCCTCATATTGTCATGCATTTTTTGTTGCTCTGGTTAGTTTGCCTCCATTTCGCTCGGTCGTTGGGAGAATAGAGGTATTATTTGTGTTTTTCAGCGCTTTCCTCACATGTATGGTGACTCTCGCCCTTTCATTCATCATTGTAGCCTCGCTCTGGATAAAATATCTATGTTGGCTCTTAAAATTCCTATGTAGAGTGTTTGCTTTCAAAAAGATATAATGTTTGAATGTATACTCTGTCTATGCAAATGATATTGGTTGGCGTTTCGAATGTTGCGAGTTGGAATTTTTTTAATGCTCCTTCATGTTGAAGTTATCTGGTTATGGTTGTGCCTGGGGTGGATGAATGGTTATTATTTCTCCTTGATGTTGATATAATTTATGGAAAATTTGTTTTGTTTCCACCCATGTCTCATGGTAGAATCCTGGAGGGTCTTTCATGGTAAACAATAGAGACAATCAGGTTTTGGGTTCTTTTAATATGGTTATTCTTACCTCCTTCTCAATCCATGAGAGGCCTGTGGCCCTGTCGAGTTACCATTCCACAATTTTTGTATGCAGAGTCGGGTTTTTGCCTCGCGACCACCTTGGAAGCGACTGTGTCAAACTTTGTTGTAAAAATAATGGAGGTTTTGGTTTCATTTTAGCAAACCCCACTTGTAGAATTGTCTCACCTACCCGACCGTTTAGTCTCCGTTCTTCCTTGTTGTGGTTGTTATAAACTCAAACTTGGTTTTTGAATTGGTTATGTTTTGACCCAACAATAGAGATATTTGTTACCTACATTGGATCTTGATTCATTGGTTCACTACCTACGGGGTTTTGGTCGATTCTTTTGAAGGCTGTATAGTGAATAAATGAAAGAACACCAGGGTTTCGAACCCAACCTGTCACATAGCTTACTGAAAGTGGTGATACTAGTATCGTATGTTGAAGAGTGTTAGCTTATGTTGCACTCTATTGTGCACTTGATGTGGTCTGGCGTTAATTGTTGGAATGATTATGTTTATGGTCTATCGTATAAAAAGGAATTTTGCAAATAAAAGGAAATAAAATTGCACAGTGGGAAGACATTGATTATAATGGTTTTGGCTTGGTGATGTTTTAAGTCATTTGGTTTTTGATAAAAGGAAACTATAACCAAATAATAAATAGAAGGTCTCGAACCCAGTCCATTGTGCAACATTTAAAATTGGTTTGATGTAAATGATTAAGGTCGATGGCATGTTCTTTTCCTTAGCTCCCTCATGTATGTTATGAGCGATCTGGATATGGTCGTTGTTAGTTGGAATTATGAACAGACTATTTATAAATTGTGTTGTTGTTCAATCAAACATATATGAAGAAAAAGTGGAAATTAAATGGTTGAGTTTGACAGTCCTGGAGTTCTGTTTTGGGTTTGATATGGAAGTTTTTTTGTCTTTAACCTTCAGATTGCTTGTAGTTTAAAATGTTTTCTTTGGCAATTGAGAATGTATCATTTAAAAGAACGAATGTTATTCCATATAATGGAACAATATCCATCTCATTTCCCATTCATTATACCACTTTTCACTCCTTACAAACCCACCACCTTCCCAAATTTATTTTAATTCCCTGTTCTGTTATTTTGAATTGCATTTCAAAAGAAAGAAAAGGAAGTGATTGGCTTTTGAAATTTGGAAATGGAAATATTGTTTTATGGAAGTTGCATCTGTGTTTTCTTGAACAATATCCACAGGTGGTTCCCATCCATGCTACCATGTTTTTCTCATTATAAACCCCTCACCTTCCCAATAGCCCTATCATTCCCTGTTCAATAGAAATTAATCATCGACTTGAGTAGTATGATGAATGGATTGATTGCATGTGCTTCTGTTGTGAATGATAGAGCCACCCTTTGATTTTATTTAGGTAGGGTTGATGCATGGACTATCAAAAGTTTTTATAACTAATTGGAACATTTCTTTAGGATGAGTTTCTTCAGCAGAGGCAGTAATGGCAGAGGAAATTGGCAAAGAGGTCATAAAAGACCTCGGTTTTCCATACATTTCGATGTCGATCCACAAGAATTGAATCATCTTTTTCAAGATGGGTTCTTCAACCTAGTAGGCCAAGCGATCCTCCAGCCCCGACCTGAAAGAAATCCCTTCCAAGCACATCAAATTTTTTGGTATCTGAGTCCCTCCCCATGTATCAATGTGACCAGAATTAGCTGCCAACGATGGTTGGCAAGAGATTGTCCACCAGCCTGTTTTTCATCACCATGGTTGGCCTACTGCTTCTTTTCCATTACCCCCTCCACCACCACCAAAGAATCAAATTTCCCAAGTTGATCATGTTGTTTCACCCGTGCAGTCATCTCATGCTAGTAACCCCCTCCACCACCACCAAAGAATCAAATTTCCCAAGTTGATCATGTTGTTTCACCCGTGCAGTCATCTCATGCTAGTAAGAGGCTGAAAAACGATATTCCCGAGCCTTTGAAAGACAAAGGAAAAGGAGTAGCCACTTCCTCCAACTCATCCAAAGAGTCTTCCAAATCTATGTCCTCCCGCCTTCATCTTAAGGATGATTGTTCTCATGTTATCAGTGCATTTCAGCCTCAAGGTTCCAACCAACCAAAGACTTCCACAGAAAAATAAAAAGGGGACAACAGTGAAAAAAGGCCAAATGCCTCTCACATTTAATATGGTTTTTGATGAGGATTAATGTTATTTTTTATGTAGAAGGTAGTATTTTTAATTTGACAAAGTTTTGGACACCAAGCATATATTTAGGCAGTTTTTTTGGATAGTATGGATATAATGTTTTTTTTGGATATGATCATATTATATTTTGTTGATATTTAGATATTTGATTATAAAAATGAGCACGAGAGTTACAAGGAGGACATTTGAATCAAATGATTGAGTTGATCTTTCGTGTTTGATGAATATTAAAAGGAAATAATTGAGAGTCACAAGGGATCCCACCTATTTAGTTATTATTAATTAGACCCTTATTTATATATACTATTATTATTTGTCTCAACTAATTAGTTAAGCTATTTTGGCTTAACTAAAGAAAGGTAGTTAAGCTACCATAACTTATTGAGAAGGAATAAAAGCTCAATGAAAGTGAGATCGGAAGAGCGTCGTGTAGGGAAAGAGTGTAGATCTCGCCTTATTTATATATACTATTATTATTTGTCTCAACTAATTAGTTAAGCTATTTTGGCTTAACTAAAGAAAGGTAGTTAAGCTACCATAACTTATTGAGAAGGAATAAAAGCTCAATGAAATGAAGAGACAAGAGGGAGAGAATATAAAGAGAACTACAACCATAAGGCTTTCTCTATACTAGTGAGATATTTTCAACTTTCATTCATTTCGAGTTTACTAGAAGGCTTAATCCTCTTGATGACAGCAGGGTCTTATTGAAGGCAGCATGATTCAAAAAATTGAATCACATATTTCAGCAACTTGTTTTAAAGGTGTATGCTTTATCTTTGGGAGTCTGTGTATTCTTGTTTGTGTATGAATTGAATTTCATGACTAATAAAGAATATCTTGCAAGAGTCAAGTGACAACATTTTGTGGCAAGCTGATCCAGATATTTAGCTTCAGTTTTCTTCTTGTTGTCAGAGTCTTTTTGTATGGTTCCCATCGAAGGCTTCTAAATATGACTTTGGTCTCTACCCTCATAAGAACCACCCTTGATCCTTTGTACTTAATACTTGTGGATTAAGCGATTGGTTTTTAGGCTATAAACCCCGAGTGGCATTCCCAACTATCTTGTCTTAGCCCGACAAGATCTGAAAATGCTTGAGTAAGGTTTTCTATACATTTTCCTCAACACTCACTAAATAAATATGTGTTCAATCGTGAGCAAATCCCCTCTCTCTATATTCCACCCGGCTAGGAAGAGGAGAGGAGGCGAGGAGACACCTCAACAACTAATAAAACGACAAGGCATGTCAATGGAATAGACAAAGAAATCAGGATCATGAAGAGAAAGCATGTATTATTGGAATAACGATTTGGTGGAAGGAGTATCTCCTAAGGAAGAAGATATGGCTGAGTAGAATCTATGTGACACATTAGTAGACATATCCCTCTCCCTTTGGGACCTTCCCCTCTATTTATAACCTAGATATCCTCATAAGAAACTTTGGATCATCCTCTCCACATTGATAACTCTACTTGGTCTCTTCGGATTGTGGTATAAATAGGGAGAGAATCTAGTTGAGTGCAAAAGAGATCTCCTCTTCTCTTTCTCCCACCATGGATTTGTTTTTACCTAGTTCCCATAAAAAATGACACAGAAAAGTAGAAGCGACCTATTTTCGATCCCCAACCCTCATCTAACATATTGATTCTCACCCTCCCCTGTATCCAAGGGAAAGAGGAAGTTACTCCCTCTTTCATTGATCAAACTCTTGGACTCAAAGAAAAAAACCTGCGAATATTTTCTAATCGGAATCGAGCGCTTCACCGAATACCCCAATTATTATCACGATCGACTATCCCTACTTCCTAATCTACAAGTATACGCACAAGTCCTACAATTCAGACTGTTCTCATAGGGATACAAGAAAGCATGATACCTATTTCTAGCATGTATACCATTGGAACCCACGGGGACTACACTTAGGAAGTGCCTAGTCGTGACCTAGCATTTGGGAATGATCACTGCTATTCCCAACATTCATACTAGAGAGATACCCAAGCTAAACCCTGGAACTAGAATGATACATGCATGCAAGGAGGGAAGGGACTGACATAATTGCATCTTCTATTGATATGACCGGGGATTAGTACCGACAACGCATAGGGGAAACATTGTAACAAGGGAGAGACAAAAGGGGGAAGGACCAGGGTCACATATATTGGTTAGAACTACGCACATATCCCTTCCATAAGTGCATATACTGGCATTCAGTCCCATCAATCACATTCATTGAGACCCATCAATACATCAAGATCCAAAACTTTGTCTCCTATCATTCTAGGAATTGTGTTTCCTATCATTCATAAGGAAGTATTTCTTCCCCTCCATCCTTTATCATTGTTGTAGACACTACACCTCCTATCAATGCATATGAGAAATGCACATGAGACCATGAGAAGGGAGGGACCATCCTACCAAATCTTCTATCTACTATACAAGTATACCTAGACATATATAATTTCCTTGAACTACTTCCTATCCTCTATCACTTAAATTGATATCCACACCACTGCATGCATACACTATGGATGCTCCCACTCAGATATCATTAGACATATAGATACACCTATTATTGGATGGATAAGCTATGCACGAGCTATCACTACATCGAGCACTATTAGAAACTATACGTATATGCATTGTACATCCACTCTTTATATCTCCTACACCCACACACCTACCATTTTATCCTCCTACCATGAGGCCCATACCATTGTCTAGGGGGTTCTTCCTAGCATTCATTTGGACCATACCCACTATGGCCAACCTCACTCCTATGACTATTGGATAGAACCCACATTCACCCCATGAATAAACCTTCCATGCACCCCACAAATAAACCCACCATGCACCCCACAAAACTATTGACTATTATTATTATTATTATTATTATTATTATTATTATTATTATTGTGTGTGTTTCAAGAACTTTTATCTCTTTGGCCCGTTTACATCGATTACAAGAGTTTTTTCGATGAATTTCCGAGCGAGCTATGTCTCTGGAATCGAATCAAACTTCTCTCAAGAACAAGTAGTGGTCAACTCATAACAAAGTGGCTCGGGTTCGTTCAAGAGGGAAATGAGAATGTAATGGATGGGGACTATAATAGAATGGTCCATCTGGCAGGCCAAATGCATGATCCATGGATCTTCGATCAAGCTTACTTCCTTTTCTGATTTGATCTTATCATCGACCAACAACTTGGAAAGTTATTCATGAGAATATCCCCAACCCTGATGCATTGTCAGAAGGAACAATAGTTGATGACAACAGTCTTTGATCCTTCTATTTTCTTCCCACGCTACCCCACCAGATAATCTTGTAGATAGTCCCTATTTAGGTAAGAGGGAAAGAGGTAGATATCTAATTGAGAGGCTTGTATTTTTGTTCATTCAATTTGAAGGATAGGCGGATACATGAAGTGAGGGAATTCTATTTGAATTAGAAAGAAGCAGGTTTATGGAATTCACTTCCCATCATTCATTTCCTCCTTGTGGATTGCTTGGTGAGTGAATTTGGTTGGTATTTACAACAATCAACATTGTTTTCTAGTCCTTACGCTCTTACTTTACGAAGGCCCATGAAATTCTAGGAAAGGACTTAAATGCCTCTTACTTGACAAATTGATTTATCAAATGGAAAAAAAGAAGTTGAAATGACAATATTTGACTTTGACTTTACGAAGTCTCACTTTCACTTAGAATATGCTTATAAATAATGACACGACACTGGGTTAGAGATAGAATAAACAGAAAACAAAACACCATGATGAATTTCAGGCTTGAACTGTATCAAATACGCCTTTTCAAACTATTACCGACTTAATTTCATTTCATTTCGTTAAGTGGGACAAAATATATGTGAGATAGAGAACATAAATAGCTTATGATTTTTAGCGCTAACGTGGGATAACATAGATAAATTTGTTTGTTTCTTTTACGTGCATTAAGTGTATCAATTCGATCACTAGAAAGGGTCAAGGAAATAAGTGGTGCATTGTTGGTCATTCTATATATATGTAATTACGTGTAGGCACAATGTGATTTTCAAGTCACACTCGACAAGCCCTTCTCATGGATATCCCTTATTAGGGTCCAAACCTCCCATATCCACATATTTAGATCAGGCCGAAGAATGTGATACTCTATCACCTCTTAAGCAGCCCCTCTAGTTCCTTGGAACCACCTTAAGGAACAAAAGTTTACGACTGATAAATAAGGAGTCCAAGGCATCAGGCTCTCAAAACATTCTTCTTGTTCCTAAAGGCGCTACTTTAGCGGTTAGCGAGGAAAGGAGATAACATAGTTGGGTGTGATGGAACCACACATCATACCTAACCACACTTAGGGGAGGGGGAAGAAGGGGACCACAATAAAACCTTATGCTTGCACCACCTTCTTGATCGTTTTGAAAATGAAGGGGTTTGGGTGGGATAGTGAAAGTACAAGAACCATTTTTCTCCTCTCCATATAAAGAGCTCCCTCTACGGAGGAAGACTCTCTTAGCCAAAGATACAGGGGCATATTCACTTGACATGAATAAATCCACCGGATATGGAAACTCAAGACTTTATAGCCACAGATGGATTATGATCCATTTTTCTCTAAGACACCTCGCTTTAAGATTGAGCTCTTGCTAAGGGCTCAAACCTTAGAGTTGGTATAAGGTTGGTGTAATCCTAGCCACCTGCTCATCGGAAATAACGTTATCATTGATGAGTAGAGCATATCGGTAAAATAATACTATTGATCCTGTTAACTCAACACAATATTGTATTATTAGGTGATGTAGTATAGATAACACTAACCAAGACAAATGGGAGAGGGTTGGGTTTGGGTGGCAGAATGAGTAGATTTCGCATTGGCGTTGGCAAGTGGGCGGAAGACAGCACCATGTCGTCACAAGGAATCGACGCATGAACAGGTGGAGCACATATTGAACACCAACATTCTTTACCTAAAATGGTCAACCTAACCTATCAATGCTCATAGAAGATATCAAGAGCTTAAGAAATCAAGTTTCCTTGTTGGAAAAGGAGAAGTTGGATGCGAAGCTAAGGGTTTTTCTAAATAAATACAAAAGAAAGAAACAAAGAAACAAAGAAAGTCATAATCCACAATGAAGTGAAGGGGATAGGGAGGCTATGGCTATCTCTTTCTTTCGTCTAACCAACCAAGCAAGATCTCTTTCTTTCTCGGTCTATCTATTTTTTAATTACCAAGGATAGAGAGTAGGTCGTCCACTTAATACTAGATCGACCATGTATCTATTGTATCATCGATAGAGGAGAGTCTCCATCCAACCCCTTTCCCTTGTTCACTTCGGCCCGCTTGATCGTCTCTCAAATTGATGAAACTTTTTCCATTGTTCGATACAATTCAATATTTCCCGTTGCACCTAGATTCACTATGACTCCATGAATCTGGGACCAATAGGGATTGTAAGGGTAGAAGGACTTGGGTCCCCCCATTCGAATGAGAGGCGACAATCACTTGAATCAGTTCTATTATATCCCACCCTTTTAGAATGTGTTATAAAGGGGTTGTGGGAATTATTCACAATCTTAGTTCTTGCATTACCATATGTGAGATCTCTAATGGTTTCAATTCCCTCGAATCTCCCATTACAGAGTATGGCGAGGTTCATAAAGAGGAAATATCTTGTCTCATGGAAGAGGATTAGATAAGATATTCTCTAATGAAAATGATACTTTTCTCGCTTGTAACTAGTTGCATTTCCCATGCTCTGTATTGAATTATTCCACTCAATAGAAGAAACCTTGTTAAGTAGGTTAGGGTAGGGTAAGGTAATATAATGTAGTATAGGGTATGATAGATTAGACTATGTGGACTAGGCTAGGACAATCTATGTTTCTCTATAGTAGGTAGGGTAGGTTAGGATATGCATCATGCATCATATGATGCAAAAACATTGTTTGAAGCTTTATTTGGCCTTTATTGTATTGAATGTGGCACAACTTGTTCAACAAATTGAGTGCCAACTACCACATGCTAAGAATGGTAAATCCAACACTTCGACGTGCTATGAATACCAAAATGGGGAGGAGGTTAATGGTATGAAAAATAATGGGCCAATAAATTCTTCAGTCAATATCGAGGATAAACATAGTTTAATTTATACACAACCAAAACATAGGGAGGTCTACATTTCACAGGAACTGAGACTGCTACATAGATGTTCAAATCAAGGAGGCTACATAGCATTAGGTATAGTCACACATGTGGATGAACAAAATTTTCTTAAAGGAGAGAGGTTTGGACTTCTCTTGTTCAGTGTGTTGGTGAAGGAACAACTATTTCCTTGCAACAATTGCTCATATGCACTTAGAAGCATAATTATTTAACGAATAAAAAAATGGTGGATGAAAAAATAGGTTCCATGCTAAAGGTGAAAGAAAAAAACTATTTGAAGTTCAGGCCTCAACAACGAAAAAATAACCATGGCTTAGAGTTATTGGGGGTAAAAGTAAGGGGTTATTTTTTAGAGAACATAGGAGTGTTTGACTAGAGAAATCAAACGAAGTAATGGGTGTTTGACTAAGAAAACTAGATGCACCTGGTAGCTTTTAAGAACTTGGATAAGACTTGAAAGTCAATTACTGTCATAAATTCATAAATTCATATTGGAAAAGCACAGTTTCTCTTCTTATACAATGAATTCTTCACACTAGGAATGAATGAATTATGCATCATTCCCCTCAAAGGTAGAAACATCTGAGCATGTAGTGGAGACGGTTGATTGAGTGGTTGAAGCAATAAATTATGAGGATACATATACATACGCAGATCCATACCCAGGTCTGAGTCCAAATAAAGCATCTGAGCCAGTGAAGGCACCTAAAGCACCTCTAGCAGAGTAAGTAGTATATGGAACATAGTAAGAAACCGTTGAAGCAGTTTACTAAGACACATGCATATATCCTGATCAAGCTTATGTCTTTTGTGATCATGGTCCAAGTTATGCCTTTCAAGATCATATCCAGATTAGGACCTTCGTGATCGAGACTTAGAAGCAGACCCATTAGCATAAGCAGTTGTTCTGAATTTTGGTACATAACCATAGACAGATCCATCCATTGAAGCAAGGGTAGATGCAGCATAAGTTGAGACAATTTAAGCATCAACTTGCCTTCACTTGGTTCCACCAGTTTAAGCACCACCTGCACCACTGGGATTTGTACCTGCACCAGACTTAGTAGGTATCTCCTTATATAAATATCCATATCCATATCTTAGTGAGAGAGATCCTAATCCATCCCTTAGTGATCCA
>CBVK0104294970.1:0-13484 GCA_900067695.1 Picea abies
GAGGATGAGAACTTCAAAATGAGGGAATGTGGAATACCTTCATGTTGGTATTAAAGGCACAAATCCAAGAAAATATAGATGGATTGAAGTTGGAAAGGTGAGGGAACTGTACCCTCATATTTAGATTGACTAAAAGTAGTCTTTTGGAGGTCCAAAAGCTTCCCAATGGGGAGGAGTGATCCAGGGGATTAAAAAATGCTCAAAAATAAAAATGCTCAAAATTGCTCGAAAATGGATTCATTGCGTAGATCTCGTCCTCATGATCCCAACGCAACTTAAACGGGCTCAAACAGAGATTGTATGCGAGAGATATCGTGTTTTGTCCACTTTTCCAAACATGCAAAAAAATGTTGACTGTGTAGTCCGTACATTCCATGTGTCAGTTGACCATATGACCATGGATGATGTGGCAGAGGATGAGTTGGTAGATGCTAACATGGCATGTGTTTAGTGGGAAGAGGTTGACATGGACCAATCCATGACTAACACGTGTTAGCATATGGGGTGAATGGAAACATGCCACATGGACCAACCAGGGGCTTCCACGTGGCACCTCGTTATTGGTTTAAAAGTTTGGAGTCCACCGAAGTCGAACCCGTGACATCCAAGCATGGGTAAATTCTTGGAAAAGGTTAGGATCCCAATCTGCCCACATATGTTTCTTAACCATATAGCTGCTAAGTGTTATTTAAACTTGCAATAAATTTTATTCCGGGCAGAGTCTGGGTTGGGGCTTAGCCCTAGCCCATAGTAATTTTACTTTAACCATATCCATGTGAACACCAACATGGAACTTTCCAATGGTCTAGATAGCATGGTGCAAATTTGTAGGTCGATGCTAGGCCACATGGGGCGATGTGATCAACACCTCCACCCATTAAGGCGCCTATCCCTCTAACCATGCAACAATTGTGTCCATGATCCAGAACGACACAGGTGTTGCGTTTTTGGCACGGAAAACACACAGAGGCCAAGTTTAGCTTTCACATAGTGCGCTTTGGTGAGAAAGTACAACAATGAATTGGGAGAAACTTCCAAGAAGTGATTGCTTCTCAGTTTTTGGCCAAACCAGGTGCAGAAAGAGCCCAGCTACGGTTTTTTGGACATTTTGGAGCCATTGAAGCCATATATTTTGTATTCTAAGCATTTTAAAGCACTGATTTTGACACTTTGATCATATAATGAAAATGATCCATTGGAAACTGGACCAGGAGATGTATCCCAAGAGAGGGGTGAACTCCTTTATCATTTTTTTGTGTTATGTGCTTACTTTTGATGGTTGTTTATGTCTGTTTATGTTTCTCATGTTAAGTAAAAACTCATTAGTTTATGTGTTTTCAACTTGATCCAATTTCCTAAGTCACATAACTATTTCACTTGCAAATTTGTGCACACAATTTTTTTTCATTTTCGATCATGAACACTCGTAGAATCAATTGATCAGGAGTCAATGAAGTAAACCCATTGTTGATCATGAGGAGGCCTTCCACTGAGGACTGCAAGCTCTAAGGTACTAGATGGTTTCTAGATCCCTCTCCTAGATAATGTGGTGAATTCAATAGGAAGAGATCTGTCGAAGGAGGGTCTTAATGTATCCCTCATCAATTGACATAAAACATACACTGAGAGATGATGTTAAGAGAGAGTATCACCAAGTACAACTGACATAGGGATGGTCGACTGAGAAATTCAAAATGACAGTAGATGATTGACTTAGGCTTAAAATTCCCTTGAACATATAGAACGACACAAGAGCTAGATGAATATAGTGCAACAATGCATGAGACATTAGAGCCTTTTCCATGATGAGTGGAAGAGTAACTAGCCGAAGGAGTATCTCTGGCTCATATTACTCGGATGACTCCTAGGAAAGCTAAAACCTAACTGTATGATGCTACCATTTTGAGAATAGACCAATGGTTAAAAACCCCCCACTCTCTCTCTCTCTTTTTTTAGTGTCTCCTTCATGTTTTAACGACGTGAAAGAGAAATAAAAGTATGCTTAGGAGTGTCTTTTTTGTTCAGTTTTAACAAGCCCTAAAAAAGAGATAAAAGTGTACTTGATAATATATCTTTTTCATGTATTTTTATGAGTTTGAAAAAGAGAGAAAAGTATATTGTTCTGGAGAGAACAAGTGGCTTAATAACATGCTCTTATGTTCCATGTGTATGGAACTGACCTAAGCATAATGAATGCAAATGGTACTGGAAAGCAACGTCCACTCTTATCGGTTGTTCTATCCATGGGAAGATGTATACAAAATGGAGGCCAAATAATGCAAGAGGGGGATGGTCAAAAGTTATTGCAATAGAGGTAAGCGGGATATGGACAAACAACGATGCAATGATGGGAGGTATAATGCAAGTAGAAAATGCATAGATGAGTGTAATGTTCCTGGCCACCACCAAGTTGGGAAACGCTACTGACACAACCTTAACTTAGCCTTTAAAACTCTGATACCATAATGTAACATCCCCGAAAGTCAACCCCACTGTCGGGCAATGCTACTACGTGGAACATTCACATACATATATATATATAACAAGACTATTAAATGAAATTTAACCATACAATAAAAAGTAACCGCAAAATTATTGCTAACATACAGAGTTTATGGAAAACAACTGTACTTCATACTTGCAATGGAATACATGATATCATTTGAAAGACACAGAAATGCATCACATATAAATTAAGTACAGAATTAATACTTATCTTTAAAACTGGAGTAATTCCACCAACTACATGTAAACCTTCCACGAACCTCCCAGCCTTAGACCATGTTGCTCATCACGCTCAACAGTGGGTCACCCCCGAACTGGGACCAAGCTCCACCCAGGGCAAGGGAATCCAAGACTAGACTGAGGTTACAGGAAAAATGCATAAAGAAACTGGAAGGATTCTCTACAGGAGCCTTCTTACGCCCACTACTCACGGACTCTCATTCCCCACATGCTTGCTCCACCTAGGAGTATACACCTTCACAAGCACAGTCTATTGGTGTTTCACCTCCCTCTTTGGGTCTCAAAAACATGCTGGATCAGGAAGTCTCAGAGCTTCGTAGCTAGTGCTGAACAGTCTATCCAAGCATCCAATGGTTGATACCCACTGTGGACTTCTATCATCAAAGCTTTGGGAATTTAGATCTTTGGGACTTTGGAACTTCGAAACTTTGGGTTTTGGAAGCTCTCACGCTTGCTTCTTTCCTATGTCTGACTTCCAAACTTCTGAGCTTCTCTAACCTCTGGGCCCACATAGTAAAAATGTCACCAACTAAGGCGATGGCACAATGCATGCCTAGTAAGGTCCATGTCACACCAAGAAATGTCATCCGGCCCCCACCACATCTACCCTTTTTAACTTCGAAACTTTGGACTTCAGAAGTTTGTGCATCGGCACATCCCACTTCTCCCAGTAGCTAAATTCACAAAATTACAATCTGCTCTTCTGCTTGATGCAATGGTCAAGATCTTTTCCCCAGATCTATGGTGTAGATATCCTCATGACTTCGGAGTTTCAGTTTTCGGAGGTTTGTACCTCAGCGCACCCTGCTTCTCCCATTTTCTGAACTCCGAAAGGCTTCCAGGATAACCATCCTATACCTTCTCCAAATCTAACGATCATAAAGGTTTTTCCTCTCCTTTCGAACAAATCCTACGGCTCCAACACCCCAAGTGTTGAACTCTCTCTCTCTCTCTCTATGGTCAAATACCACGCCGACTGTGGTTTTATTCTATCGCTACTCCTTCTGAGCTTCGTAACATGACCAAGTAACCCCTTGACACTTAGAAACATTCTAATATTTGAAATTGGTTCCATCTGAACACCATTTCCACTTGAAACCTTGGGTCCAAAGACCAGTCCTATCTGGCCCATCTAGGCTCAGTGTTGAAACCATGGCTCTAATACCATATTGTAACATTCCCAGCGACCACGAGGTCGAGAAACATTACTGACACAACCTTAACTTAGCCTTTAAATCTCTAATACCATAATGTAACGTCCCTAGAAGTCAACCCCATTGTCGGGCAACGCTACTATGAGGAACATTCACACACACACACATATATATATATAACATGCCTATTTAATGAAATTTAACCATACAATACAAAGTAACCGCAGAATTACTGCTAACATATAGATTTAATGGAAAACAACCATACTTCATACTTGCAACAGAATACATGATATCATTTCAAAGACAGAGGCATGCATCGAATATAAATTAAGTACATAATTAATACTTGTCTTTAAAACTGGAGTAATTCCACCAACTACGTGCAGACCTTCCACGAACCTCCCAGCCTTAGATCACGTTGCTCATCATGCTCAGTAGTGGGTCACCCCCGAGATGGGAACAAGCTCCACCTAGGGCAAGGGAATCCTAGACTAGATTGAGGTTACAGGAAAACTTCACAGAGCAATCGAAAGGATTCTCTACGAGAGCCTTCTTATGCCCACTACTCACGGACTCACATTCCCCACATGCCTGTTCCACCTGGGAGTATACACCTTCACAAGCACATTCCATCGGTGCTTCACCTCCCTCTCTAGGTCTCAGCAACATGCTGGATCAGGAAGTCTCAGAGCTACGTAGCTAGTGTTGGAATCTCTCTGGGAGAAAACCACTTCCCAACAAAATCTCTCACCTAGAGAGAGATGCTTATAGGCCTGAAAACTTGCCCCTTCTACCACGGTCCTGACAACCCGCTTCTTCATCACACTCTTCGACTCAATTCCAACCATGTGAGGGAAACCATAACATCAGTAGCACTCAGTTGACACAAGGATGACGAACACAATAGAAAATGGGCATAGGCCTGGAAATGGAAACGACCAAGCGCTAAGACACAACACACTCAGGAGATTACCCAGGTGTCGGGTTCCATAGAAGACATAGATCAACCCACGGATTACTGGTTTTAGGATGTGTGACAAGAAAATTAAGCAGAGGTCGATTACAGAGGTCTCATGGTCTCATACGAAGGATCGGGAAAACTGGCAGAACAAACCCCCAACTCAGCTAACGCTTCATATTTTAATTGCATGTTCCCAAGTTGACACTTGTCTTCCTAGAGCTGCATGCATTCCGTTTTGCACACATTGGAGCTGCATGTGTTGCCTCTCCCATGAATTAGGATAAAAAACACATTTTTCACATAGATTTGGAATAATAATAAATTATTATTCTCAAGGACTTAAGCCCCTATTCTTATCCCCTCTTTCCAACCTTTCATCCCCCTTTCTCTTACCCACTCTGTGGAAGCTTAGTCCCCCATCACTCTTTCTTCATGGTCGGTATGCACGTAACGATGTTTAATCTTTATTAATGTTCTGCATAATTACATATACAAAAGCAGGCTCTTGGCCTTTAACACTTAGGCTCTCCGGCCTAATAAACACATAATCCTACCAGCTTATCAATATTCGGCTCACCAGCCTACAAAACATGATTTACAATTCATAAACATGTTTACAATTCATAATATAACTGGGGCACTACCGGGGGATATTACAAAAAATGTCTTCTTTTTTAGCTTTGCGTCATACCTAGGGGCTAAGGTTTGGTGGTGGTGTTGCCACACATTGACACATGGACATTTTGAGGAGGATGATACCTTGGCCATGAGGAGATTGCATAGATGCTTGACATGTGGCCTTTGGAGGCCTACCATAGGTTCTCCAACACCAACGACTTGTCCCAAGTGGAAAAACGTCCCCTAAAGGGATGATGTGCATGTAAAATTAGGGTTTTATTTGTGCAAAAGTGAAACTTTAAATGAATTGTTTAACATTACTTTGCTAAAGGAGGAAATATTAGGGTTGTTGACCCCTCGTCTTGTGGTTTACCCCTTAATATATGGACAAGTCACCTTGGTGACATTTCTATAAATAAGAGATCATAAGATCTCATTTGGACATAACTCTCCCTCTTGTGAGAGACTCTTGACATGAATTTTTTTCTACAATTGGCATATTTGTCTCTTGTGCACTTGTTTATGGTTATCTCTTATGAATGGTTGATGGAGGAGTGAGGCACTAGACTTGGATGAATTCTTTCTATATTTTATGGTGGATTGTCTTAGCATATTTCTTGATTTTGGTATGGTATTTTACTCTTATGCTATCATTTTTTCAAGTCCATGGCGAGACTACATGAGGGTTCCCAGGACTATGGGAAATTCTAGCATGGGTACTGAATGGAAATGTAGGCTCTAAATAGGGCACCCATGAATGGTAGGCACTATTGAACACGTTACAACATGTGAAAATGGATTGGCTAATGTCACCACCTATCGGGATCGAACCTAAGGCATGTGACGAAAAAATGGATGGTTAATAATGCAAATCGTGGATGCATGGAAAAAACTATCCCTATATGTTAGTTTTAATAACATGTACCTCAATTTTAGTGGAAGTCACCATCTTTGTAAAAAGTGCCTGTAATCATGTCAACCACATGTAAACTAGATTCCAGTGTCAAAATACTTAGTGAAATCTCAAAAGGGAAATATTTTTGATTTTTTTTTGATATGGTATATGAAAAATAAAAAGCACTCACACCATACACCTATGTACAATGAACTACAAATTTGAATGGGTCATGCTAAGTAGAGCCCATGGTTAGGCTCAAGCCATGGATCCTTTTCATAATCGATGAACTCATGATCCATTATCGACATCATATGGCACACCATGTTGTGGCCATGCCACATAGAAACGAATTTTATGCATATAAAGATACTCATCATGAGTAGTTTCATGAGCTATGATAGCTACTTGATTATGCCCATCAAGACCTGAAGGAGGTATGAAACACAAATATTCAATGGAAGGGGAAGTATAGAATTCGTTTGAAAGTTCTGAAAAATATAACCAAGGAAGAAAAGGGTCAAGACTGGGAAGTCTATTTGATTCCCTAGCCAATGCCCCCAATCCTAGATCACGACTCATCATGCTAATTCTAATTGGTTTTGAATCAAGACAAGATAATTAATGCGTCACCTCATCCTTGGTATTATCTATGGAATTCAAGACATCTAGGATGGCCTCTTCTGAAGGCAACTCAATATCTAGCAAATCATGTGAATGCAAAGAGTTAACAACCTATTTGGGTGGAGTAGTCTGATCACACTCCATATGAGGATGGAGTTGCTATCCAACATCAGTTGATGTTGGGGATTGTCATATCAACAATATCAACCAATGTGAGAAGCATGGAATCTCAAAATGATTCAACATCCTCGGGATGAAGTACCACCCAAGGATCAACAGATTTGAGGGATCCACTAGTAAATGATGAAATCATGTTGATAGGAGCAATGTTCATAGTAGGATATGGTGGGGGAAGGAGAAATACACCCATGATTGAAGGATCTTTGAGCATACCCACACCAACATGTATATATAATTGTTGGGTATCACCGACTAAGGGTACATTAGACCCTGCATTGGATCCAAAGTCTGGGGTACATAATGCAAGTTGAGCAATCCTCGCTTGATCAGGACAATGTAAGACCCTAAATAATGGCAAGACAATGATTTCCATCTCATAGAACCAAATGCACATGAGTAACAGATTATACTCAAGATTTGCATTGACGACCTCCACAACAACATAGACAGTCTTACCACCTAACTCGATGGGTAAGGCAGTGATTATTCCATAGGGATGGAACATATGTCCATCGAATGCTTTCAAAAATGTGGTAGATGATTCAATCTTTGGATATCCAAGGGCGTTCCAACAAGGAATAGACATAATGCAAGTCTAGGCTCCTTCATAAACCACGGTTAAGAATATGTTTTTCCCCATCGTTCACACTTTGATCTAGAAGGCGATTTGACGGGAGAGCCTATTAGTAACCTAATAGAAATTAAAGGTTATCAAACTTGACTCCGAGGGATCAACCCCACCTATAGAAGACAATAAGGATTTCCGCTACGTTGGGCAACTTTAGAGGAATTCAAGGGTGGACATGGCACAAGGTTCCTAGGCCAAGTTTTCCACAATATTTTAGTTTTGGAAGGCCCGTGAATTGGGATTTTGCATCGTGTGTCGATGAACGCCCTTCGGAGGGTGAAGCGATGTTTCAAAGAATGGATTCTCAATCTAAATAGGGCCACCGGGTGGAGAAGAAGATGTTGATTCATGAACAACAGGAGTAGGCTTAGATTTTTCGCAGTTCTTAGCTCAAGTCTGCAAATTGATCATTTGGTCACACATGAAAATGGAGGCATTCGAGGAAGACCCGTCATGGAAAAGGGTACCTACCATGCCCCCTTGCGAAGGGGAAGGATTTGTTGCAATGTTGAGTTGAGGTTAAGGGGAGAAAGGATGAATTAAGATAATAGGCTGATGGGGAGCCTTTTGTTGTGCCAAATAGTGATAGATATCATCTTTCTTGGGACACTGATGGGTAGGGTGGTCCCTCCCACAAATCATGTAGGGGAACCGACTCTTCTTTTTATCTTTCATTCCCCCCTCCTAATTGTTTTGGGTGGGAGAAAACCCTTTCTCAGTATTGGAATTGTTCTTCTTATTCTTGTTCTTCTTTCCTCCAAGTTGCTAAGGATTCTTTAGTTGCGTGGAATGCACTGAATTCACCTCGGAGGTAGGAGTAGGGACTGTGGTAGTTTGAGAATTATAACCAAAAATTGATGGTTGTGACAAAAAAAACATGTGACCCATCTATTCATATAACTGGTTCACAGAAGCATGGGAAATAAAACCAACCATACCGTCAACATGGGGTCATAGGTTTGATCATTTTGGATATGTCAATGACCTAGCAACATGTAGGATAATATCATAAAGGGTGTCTGACTGAGAGAGCAACATGTAGGATAATATCATAAAGGGTGTCTGACTGAGAGTAAATTAGATCCAAGTGTTGGGACCACATGATGGCTTGCTCCTCAGTATCCACCATGACCATAGCTACATCCTTGGCAATGGTTGGTAGGAGGGATTTGGTGACCCACTCCATCAAGAGCTTATCCAATATTTGGGTCTTGATCATACTACGCCTTCATCGCCACTCATGTATATGATAAACAATGTGTATGGTGGTATCTTGGAGCAATGATGTAAAGATATTTGCTCCTATCTCATACAGAATGGGTAGTTTTTAATGTGTTAGTAATGTCATTGCCAAGTCATTAAAGCTTTTAAAGGAAGTGCCTTGTAACTCAATATACTATTTGGCATCACTTCCGTTCAAGGACCTTTGGAAAATATGTAACTGCATGCTGTCATCCATCAAGGAATTTGATGAGCACCACAAATGATACGTAATGATGTGTGTGGAGGGGTATTCTCCTAGATTTTTGTCGAATTTTGGCATGTCTGATGGTAGCTTGGTAGGAATGACTGGCCATAAAGGGTTGTGGGAAATAGGGTCATTTTTCAAACAGGACAAATTAGGTAGGTATAATGTTTCTATGAAAGGAAACGACATATGGGAAAATGAATATTGGGAGGGATATGAAGTCTATGTTGTCCCAGATGAACCTTACGACCCCCCTACATTCATAATACCAAAGGGATACGTTGTTCCAGAAGAGTGAGTGCCCCCAGGGATGGTGGCACTTCTGGGAGCATGCATGTTCCCAACACCAAATATGCCCCTAGGGGTAGGTTTAGACCCTAAAGGAAATGTGTTACCAAAATTAGTCCTAGAGAAGAACCCCCCAAAACCTGAGGTATTGATAAAGGTAAAGCATCCCCACTATGAAAATTTTTCCCCAAGGGACATGCTCTGGGGAAAGGTGTGCTAACCCATGGGAAGTTAAAGATTCTAGACATACTAATGCCCCCAACTTGACTAGGGACAACCACAAAACCATTAGGAACATTCCATCCAAAAGGTATACTATCATTTGACGATGTCGGGCCACTCATAGGAATGGCGGAGGTGGAAGGAGCTCCACCTCCCATGTTGAAACCAAGGCTCGCCCCACCACCGGAAGAGGATCAAAATGTGGGCCTCAGAATGGATGGCATGGGCATAGGAATGCTAGGTAAATTGATAGATGGAAAAGTATACATGATGGGATGCCCCTAGTCCCACTTGTAGATGGTATTTATGGCTCAACTAAACTGGATGAAACACTTAGAACTGACATGGTTTGAGGATCACTAAACAAAGAAAAATGTGCACTAAAAAATTCCCTTACCAGGACAAGTAGGGGGGACTCGGGATCGGTCAAAGGAGGGTTAAAGTTTGGTGGAGGACTTTCATCGACCACTTCCAATTCAATCAAACAAGTCTCCTCAAACCAATGATGAGACTCTTTGAATTCTTTGTCACCTATCTCATGCCACTTTAGAGGTGGTTGTACCTCCATGATTGGCTCTAGTCCTCGTAATTGATGGTCTCGACGCAGTAATTCAACCATGATGAAAATTATATGTGCAAATCAAACACAATTCAACTTAAGGATGGAGTAGACTTGGAACCAAATAGCACACCCCTAATAAATCTGGGATAACAACAAGCAAACCAATGGCTCATGAGGCCTTATGAAAACCAACCCTTTGGGGGAGATGAAGTACCCACAAGATTGGATAATGAAGGTATGAGGAGCAGTTACAATGATCTACGTGAAACATCCTTAACTGATGTAAGCACCCTTTATTAAGGTGGGCACCCTCCAGGGGAACTAATACCATGAAAAAATGTATGTACCATGTACTACAGGAACATCCCACCTATAGTCACCTTTGTTGGCTACCTAGGAATGGTCACTAAGGATACCACCTCATAATCAATGACTGGGCAAAAAATCGTGGGTCCGACCACATGTAAGGGTATGGTAACTATGCCTAAATATTTGAAGACGTTACCTCACATAGAGGTGTGGCGCCAACGAAACCCCTACATGCGTAGTAGTCGAAGTGATATCGCAAACACCAAAAAACGTAGAGAGGGGTAATCTCCCTACTTTCCCTGATGCGACCTCTTGTTTAACTCTTTTGTTAGAGGAGTTTCCTGACACACTGGTTGCAAAAATGGATTTTACACTCGTTAATGAGTTCTAGGTTTCATTTTGGTGGCCTTGGAAAGTTTACTCTCCAATCCTATTCCAAGGCCCTAAGCCTATCTAATGTTGGTTCTCTAAGAAATAAAAATGTCTAATAGATTTTACATTATGAAATTATTTTTATGGTTGTTTCTTATGTCATAGGGAAATGAATGAAACCTTTATGGTGTTTATGACTCTTGACCCAACCAAGCAATGCCAAGATGCCAATGCAATTTGTTCACTTTAATGAATTCTAGCTAGGGGAGGGAAATAGGTTTTTTCCTTTTCTTTGTAAACTTCACAACGCAATCCTCAAATGCCAAGCAACCATACACATAATTCAGATCCAAAAATCTTAAAAGAATTCAAATAAATCACTTCACCAAGGCACTTTTGTTCTAATGCTTCAAAGCTTGTATGCATGCAAAGTTTTTTGTTTTTGTTTTTCCAAATGTAATGCTAAAGATTATTAATATAATCAAGAACACAATATGAAAATGGAAAACCAACAAATAAACAAGAAAAGGGTAATGTGATATTGGTAGTGTTTCCCCCTGACACACTCCAATGTGTACACGGGATCTCAACCCAAAACTCACAAAGAATGGATCTAGTAATAGACACTAATCACAAGAGGGAAAACAAACCAAATGAAACCAATACAAATCACTAGACAACAACCAAATTGATTCAAGTAATCCACGCAAGCCACACAAGCACCCTCCAAACATAAATTGAAGACAAATTATGTGAAAACAAGTCTCGATCAAAGGAAAGATATTAATAGTATAGATCAATCATAGGCCCGTGGGATCATACCAGTTAAATCTAATCTCAAAAATCTGATAACTCTGCAATTTTCCCTATTTACAAGGATCGTCGTGGTTCATGGGAACTGCAAAAAGCGACATGTTGCGTGACAACAATAGTGCAACATGCGACGACTGCAGAATTTTTTTTATTTTTTGAAAATAAATATTTGTATCATATCTATAAGATATGAGAGATCTAAACTCTGAAAAATAAACATGGAAGACAAGAACTAAATCACAAACATAAAATAGAGGCTAATTGGCAAGGGATTCTAAACTAGAGAAGAATCAAAGATTATTCCCCGATGGAGTCACCAGTTTTGTTACGGAGGAATATCACTAGTATGGTAAGTTAGATCTCCCTAGGTTCTGCCTATTTGTTATAGACAGATAGTGGGGATAGACTTCTAATGGATTTCCCTAGATGCAAGCAAATTCTTTTCCTTTTAACCAAGAAGGGCATTGAATATACCTTTCGACAATTGTCCTCATGTGTCTAGCTGATATACCTCTTGAGATCTATCTCCAACTCGTTCTATCTTCTTCCTGCACACAAGGAGACAAAAAACTACCAATCTATTATTCTTCTAGTGTTAGGAAAATCAAATCCACTAGATCTATCTTGATCTATTTAACATGAGACCATATCTATCTTATATAATTGAATTGAACAATGTATATGGGGGAAAACCAATTATCTATTATTGGAAATAAAATAAATACACTGATACCATAATACCTTTAGTATAGATGCATTCCTCTTGGCATATTTCTCCTTTCCCCTCCTCAACTTCTTAACCAAACAAGGCAATTTGATTATGGTTGTTGTAGATGGAGAAGCACCTATGTATTTGGACAACATAACTCTGCAAATGATTCTTCATCCTCTTGCTCAAGACATTCCTTCTTTATATAGATCCTTGGAAGAGGCTTGGGAGAGCCTCTAGATATTCTAGAGACCAATGGATACTTGAATGATGTTAGTTCTAAGGCTCATGCCACGAAGAAACAACTCATCCCTAACTTACCTCTTCGAAACTCCATGAATCTAGAAGGTTGTAGAGGTCGTTGTTGGTTCCATTATAGTTGACCAATGATGATCGCCGCTTGTTATCCCATGTATGACCCACAACAACCCTCAAACATAACCCAAATCCTAAGCTATATATGTGTCTTGGCTTTCATCTTCTGCTAGATTCCCTTCTAGCTCTGTAAGGTGGAAATTAAGGCTATAATAATTATGTACCTCACCGGGCACCAGGCTCCAGTGGATCCCTCACACTTGACCCTACCTAATACCTTCTCGGTGGTCAGTTATCCAATGGTCCATTTCTTGGGACCATACCCCAATCGAGAACACACCCCCACCTCAACCTAGCAGGCACCTCTCCCCACCGGGCACCTTACCCCACTAAGAACCGAGGCCCCAGGTAATTCATAAGCCTCCAACCAACCAACATGCCCGATCTGGTGATTCAATTGGCACCATAGACACGAGGACCTGACATGGCATGGCACCTTGCATAACACTCTACAACTTGACTAGACACCACACTGATGTGGCACAACAACATGGCATGACATGTGGCATGACACGTGCTTGCTAACATCATCACATATTCTAGCCTTGTTTGAAACTA